>PVLD010016629.1:0-44359 GCA_004027595.1 Dinomys branickii | reverse complement strand
ATAATATAAGGTTATCTTCACTTCTGTTAATACACAAATGATTGAGGAAATACAGAATTACAGAGAAAATAGAAGGGAATTAGCTCTGGATGCTGTCCTACATAATGTTACCGTCACCTCTGTTACTCAGTTACACAGATGATGGCCCATTTGATCATTCAATTTTTCTCCTCCCTCATCTCCGTTGCCCTACCACTCAATCAGTTATCTTCCCTGTGATAATAACTGTACTCCTGGGTTTATCTATATCCTTGGACTCTCGCCTTGGGAAGAGACATAGCTGCCTCAGACTATACTATAACATACATGGGTGTATACAAACTGCCATGGTTGGAGGTGGGAGAGCACATATGCTCACAGCGGATCGCCCGGCTCCACCCTGTCGTCGTGCTATGGGTGGGGGCAGGTCCAGTCCATGAGGTGCCCTGAGCGGGGTCCACAGCGGAGCAGCTGCGGGGCGCCCTCTGTGACCCTTTTGGCTCTGTCCCGTTGCCTTGATGCCAGAGGCCCTTCTCCTCCCACCTCCTCCTAATCTCCAGCATTACCGTTCCCCACCCCTTGCACCTGGGCAATGGGTCTCCGAAGCTGAAGCTGCGGATGCCGGAAACAAGGGCGTGGCCAAGGGTGTGCTTGGAGCGGAGACCTCCTCCCTCTCCGTCTCGTCTCCCTCCGACTGCGTCATGGCAGATCTCCGATCCCCTCCTCCAGGGGAGGTTTTGCTTAGTCTTTCTGAGGGTTTCAGTTCCCATTTCAGATCCTTCTCGAGTGCAGGGTATCCACCTCTTTCCTTTCTGTCCTTCACATGTTGCTATATTCCTATGTCTGAGTGGCATTCCTCCGGGAGGTGCTCTCTCTGCTGCCTACCCGGTTGCCATGGGTTCATACAAGGTTCATATATGCAAGCAGTATGGAGATACTCTTGTTGCTCGTATTAGTAGTTTGGGGTGAGTCCTGAAGCCTGTGGACTCGTCCCATTGCTGTCAGGAACAGGTGGTGATTGCGCAGGCCGCCGAGGCTCAAGGTGCTCACAGAGGGCGTTCAGGGTGGGAGCTGAAGCCCAGTAACTCAGTTCATGCTTCCCGCTTGATGTTGGAGTGAGAAGGGCGTGGGGCCATGTGATCCACCTCCATCTGCAGCTCTCTCTTGCTGTTGTGCTCCAGTTCCCGTTTGTTCCTTGGCTGGATCCCTGGGAGTTGCTGTGGCTCTGATGTGGGTGCCGATGCACCCCACCGCTCCCCACTGGCAGCCGCCCACACAGTGGAGAGGCAGGAGGCCGCAGCCTCGAGGCAGGCATAGAGCTGGGTGTGGTAGGATGTGTACTGGCTGCTCTGGCTCCACCTTGCCTCCAGGTGCTGATTAGGAAGGTTGCTGCAGGGTGGGGACTCTGCTTCAGTGGCTGTTGCAACGTCTTATCCTCACACTGGATTTGACAACAGTTCCCAACCACTACTGCCTCTTTTCCTGGCTGCGCCCTCTCCTCTCCAGTTCTGGACCAGCTCTTGGAACTCTGCTCTCCCCTGGCCGAGTCGGGAGGCTTCCGTGAGCATGGGTCTCCGAAGCTGAAGCTGCGATTGCTGGAACGAGGGCTTGGGCCAAGAGTGTGTTTGAAGCAGTGGCGTCCTCTTTCTCTGTCTCTTCTCCCTCCGACTGTGCCGCGGCGGCCCTCCGATCCTTTCCTCCAGGAGAGGTTTTGCTTGGTCTTTCCTAGGGCTTCAGGTCCCATTTGAGATCCTTCTTGGGTTCAGGGTACATACCTCTCTCCTTTCTGTCTTCATATTGCCATATTCCATTGTCTGGGTGGTAATCCTCTGGGAGGTTCTCTCTCTGCTGCCTACCCAGTCGCCATCTTCCCGGAAGTGAAGTTCTTAGTCTTAACCCAGAGAATCTTAAATTTTTTGAGAGAAATAGACCCTCTTAGAGCCCTGAAATCACTTCATTTGTCTCATTTATGCAAACCTTTGCTGTCTACTTGTTTGGGAGATTGTGGGCCTGGGAAAGCTCAGAGCCGCCATCTCCTGCAGCTTTGACACAGTGGGCGCTATGGTCCCAGAGGAGCAGTCCTCTGACTGCGTGGCTCTGTGTCCAGATATGCACAGCACTTCAGGAGGTGGCTCTGGAGCTCAGTGCCTTGGTAACTGTATCCATGGCTTGCACAGTGCCCAGGAAAAGGGTGACACGTCTCTAAGCACTGAGAACAGCCACACAGCTGAGTGCATCTGTGGGTATCCGGCCTCCTTGGGCACCTGGCTTTGCTCACCCTGCCTGGCAGTTGCCCTTGAGGCCCTTGGACCTCACAGCCAGAATCTGCTTGAGTGGGTCAGGCTTGGCTGAACCTCCAATGTGCTCCCATGTTGGCCGCTCTTTGGCCTACCCAATGCTGGTTCCCAGGAGATGCTAAGTGCTGGGTTGCTCCAGTGCAGTGAAAGCCAAGAGGCCCCTTGTGTGCAGCAGTACTGTGCAGCTGGGTGCGGTGTTGATGGCTCACACCTGTAACCTGTTTGGGAGGCCGAGGCAGGATGATTGCAAGTGCAGGTTTGGCAACTTGGCAAGATCTTGTTTTAAATAAATAGGGGCTGAGGGTGTGGCTCAGTGGCAGAGTGCTGCCCAGCCTGTGTGAGCCTCTGGGCCCAATACTCACCCTGAAAAGGAGGAAAAGATCCTATAGATTGGCACCCTGCTTCTGTGTGGGGTATGTTTCATGGCTTGAGCATCTGCCTCCAAGAGTGGGTGGCAGAGGTAGTGTTCGGATTCAGATGGCCTCTCCTGCGTCTCCGGTAAGGTGGGACCCTGGAGAGGTCCCCCTGGGGGTGCAGAGCCTGCAGCCCAATCAGACGCCTCTTCCTGCCGGGGTATGGAAGGGGACAGACATGCAAGCAAAAGCTCTGCTGTCCCCAGGATCACGGGGGAGGGGCCCTCAGTGCCCCACGTCAGGGCCCAGGGGTCCTGGGCAGAGGCCTTTGGCAGGGCCTCAGTTTCCCTTTTCCCCTTTCAGCCGACTCAGCACAGGGCCAGGCCCAGAGTCCGCCACTGAGCCCAGTTCCACTTGGCCAAGGTGGAGCCCACAGGACACAGGCCACGCTGGCCTCGTGACTGTGTGTGTGCAGTGTCCGGGGCATCCTGGGCGCTGCTGCGGACACCATGGACATAGCCAGGCCTGCTTTCCTCCTCCAGGTCAGCTGTGAGATGCTGGAGAAAATCCCAGTGCTCCGAAGCCTGCGCGACCGAGAGCGGCGGGCCGGGAAGGATGTCACCCTGCAGGCCAAGCTCGGGCACCCAGCACCCCCACACACTGTCAGGGCCCCCCAGCATGCACCCCAGCTGGGGACAGATGCCCCACAGCAGAGCCATACTGGACAGACACGCCCTGTCTGGCAGCGACGTCGCTGATGGGGCCCTCTGCCGCTGTATCCCATGGAACTTGCACAGGGTGAACCAGACCGATGGAGAGGCTGTGTGCTGCCCAGCGTCCGCATCCAGGCCTATGGGGCCAGTGGTGGCTCCCAGCTGCGCCATGCAGAGGGGCTTGCCCCCTCCCCCCGGCATACCCAAACAACCACCATGACCTCTCGCCCACTCCCTCCCTGCATCCTCGGTCCTGAGACCCTCGACCGGGGCCAGCTACCCCATCAGCCTCCGCCACTGCTCCCTCTGCTCCACGCTGCTTTCCTGTCTGTCCGCGCCGATCCCTGTACCCGAGGCTCCCATGGGTTGGGAGCCTTGGGTAAGAGGCACAGGTGGCCCTGACCCCTTTTCAGTGCCTGTGTCCAGCCATACCCAAGGCCAGCTCTCCCTCAGCCTGGAGTCAGCAATAAATGGTCACTTCTGGTACCAGCAAGCCAGGCTGTTGGGTTCTGTCACTTGGGCCAGAACAAGCCAGACAGACTGACAGGCAGGTGACCACAAACCGTTTCTAACTTTATATCTGGGGAAATGGTATCAGAAAACGAGAAATGACCCCAGACGTTTCAGCCCTCGGACATTTCGCGGCCCCTTGCATCCTTAGAGGACAGCTCTTTTCCTTGGGAGGCAGGAGCCCTGACACAGGTGTGATGGCAGGCTCCCGGGCGCTTGTTAGCATCATCAGGCATAGTTCGTGTGATGATGATTGGGAAAGGCTGGAGCTCCCCCCCGAGGAGTGCCAGGGCCTGGGGCACGGGGTCCCACCCTGACTGGGGTGCAGCATTGCCATGGGACAACACTGCCCACGGAAACTGTGGCTGCAGACCCCAGCTCTGCAGGTGAACAAAGTCTGGTCCAGTGTCCCCCCTTCCTGTGCAGTGCTGGGTCATGGCTGGCCAGAGATGGGCTTCCTCATCCTCAGGCCCAGTGGTCATTGCCATTTCACTTTTCCTGTAATTTCCCTACGTGCTGGGGGGTGGTGCACACCTGTCATCCCAGCATGCTGGGAGGCTGAGGCAGGAGGGTCACATGCTAGAGTCCAGTGTGGGTAACTCGGCGACTAGGCCAGACCTTGCCTCAAAAAAAATTTTTTTTTAATAAATAAAGAGACTGGGAAGGCTGTACAGTGGAAAGGCCCTGGGTTCAATCTCCAATACTACAGAAAAGAGGAAAAAGGAAGAATGTCTGTGGGCAGCAATGGGACAGAATCCTGGGGCAGGATAGCTGGGCAGCTCTGGACAGCCAGGAGCAATGTAGACTGTTGGACAAGAACAACATGAATGGGGGATGATGGCCAGCGCTAGGGACCCTGTCCAACCCCACAGACAGGGAAAGGTCCCAGCGCCCCACTGGCCCAGCCTGGGGCTCTCCTCGACCAGGTGCAATCACTCTCCTCCCCTCCTGGAAGTGCCCAGTGCAGCCGCTCTTAGACCTGGCAGCAGAAGTGACCAGGGACACACTCAGCTCCCTGCCCCTCATCCCTGCTCAGTGCGTGGTCTTCCCGGCAGGACGCACAGCCCCACAGTGCGGGGCCCTGGGTTCCTGGGGTGTCTAGGGTGGGCCGTGTGTGGTGCTGCCTCCTGCCTGGGGCCCCAGAGGTGAGGGCAGTGAGGGGGTGAGTACTGCCCACCTCCCCACCAGAGCCCTTTCCCCTGCCGCTGCCACTGCAGATGGCACAGAGTCTGCCCATCTCCTCCTCTGAGGTGTTCAGTTCTCTTTACTGAGCTATTTTAGACCCAAAGATTGTGAAGCTTGACCTCCCCTCATGGGCCTTCTGAGCCTGGCGGAAGCCACCCATGCCAGTAGGCAACAGTGTGCCCGAAGGGACTGGTGGCCCCCAACCCCACACTGCCCATTCAGAGATCTGAGGCTGCCACCCATGGCACCACGTGGAGGGAACCCAGTGCGCATCTGGCCCACACCTGGTGCTGTAGGGACCAGCAGGTGTCAGGAGGGAAATGAGTGATGTTTGTTTTACATCACTGGGCTTTAGGGATAGTCTGAGTTCCTGACATACATTCATGTAGTCAGAGACAATGACATAAATTACAGTGTTCATATATTTCTATTAGATATTAAGTTACCCTCATAGATATTTAACAAATGTGGTTTTAAAAGGTACATTAAACATTTTTTTTCTTTTGGTACTGGGAATCAAACTCAGGACCTTGCACTTGCCGGGCAGACGCTTATGCCACTAAGCTATATCCTGGCCCCTACAGTAAACATTTAAATAAAAATTTATTGCAGTGAAAGACGCAGTGCCCCGAATCCCCTCAAAATCCTCCCCTCGAGCCGCACACTTCTCCCCTTGCCCTGGCCACTTTCTGAAGCAGCTCTGGAGCGCTCTTTCCTGTGTGTCTTTCCGTGGCATCCTGAATCAGTTCTGAACTGTCACAGCAATTCCCATCTGATGGAAGCATGGCTGGTGTCCTCATCTGTCTCACTCGCCCAATCTGGCCTGAGCAACTTCTGGCTCTTCAAGTTGAGAATGACCAGGCAAGGAAGGGGTTTTGAATGGATTCAGACGTGGAGGGCACTGGGACAGCACAGCTAAAGACTCACGAATGCATGAAGACTCTAGAGCAGGAAGCCACGCAGATGATGGGGCGGTTTCCTAGGGTGCTTGGCAGGGTATCCTTTACTGTAACAAGATGTTTCCTAACTGCAACCTTCACTGCTTGTCCACTCCTACCTTGCAGGGCCTGGTTCTCACGGCACCTGTGGCCTCTTTGGAAGGCACCCACCTCACAGCCCCAGAGTGACAAGGGCAGGCCCTGACCCAGTGAAGCCATTGGGCGTCAGATGAGCCCAAGGTATACATGTGCTCTTGCTTGCCGTGAATTGTCCCCCGCTTGCTGCCCAGGCTAGAAGGAGGCAGAGGCAGGAGCATTTTGCAGAGAATGCAGCAGGGACGGAAAACAGCTCCGCCAGGTCACACAGCAGGGAAACTGGGGGCCAGGTCTACAGCTCTGTACCTGGAGGAAAGATCCAGCCTCAGCCTAAGGGGGCCCCCTCTGCACCAGTCTGCTGCACCCCTAGCTTCTGGTCATCGCTAGGTCACCTCTGCTGCTGCCAGCCTGCCCAGTACTTGCCGTGGCTGGCACTCTGTTGCTCTGGCACATGAGGACACATAGACACCCCCTCACCAGGTCTGGCAGCAGGGTTTCTATGGACACCGCCTGGGCAGTCATTCAGACCAGCAGAAGCACTCCAGGTGGGAAGCCACACTCTGCTCCCGCCCTGGGGCAGGGTTTCTTCCTGTGAATGGAACCCTTTATTCTCAGGTCCATAAATCACTGAGGTTAAGATGGGAGCCCATGTGGGACCGAGTCACGGGGACACTTTGCACTTTGGAGCTTTGGAAGCGGTAAACTCGGGCCCTGAGGTGCTGAGTGGTGAGCAAACTGAGCAGCCCTGCCCGCCCTGGACGCGAACTCACCCCTGAACACTGGAAGAGCCCGAAGGTCCCAGAGAAGGAAGTGTGGCTCCCTGGGCCCTGCAGCCCACCACGTGCTTCAAAACCGTGACCCATGGGGCTGTAGAGAGAGGCTGTGGCTCTCTGTGGGACAGAGTGGACACCACAGCCTCGGCCACCACGGTCTGCACTGGGTCCTGCTGTGTGGCTGAAGGCAAAGCCACTGCCTCGGTGCCTCAGTTTCCCCACCTCATGTCACAGAGGGGAGCCTCAAGCGGGAAGCAGGGTGGGCAGGACTCGAACTCTTCCTCTGGCCACTGGCCCTTGACAGACCCTCCTGGGGCCCAGGTCTGTCTGCACTGCGATGCCTCCTGGGGCAGTGAGGTCACTCAGGGTGGGGCCCAAAGGGATCACACCTTCCCTCTTGTCCTTCAGAACTGGAGTCTATTGTAGCTCTTGACACATAAGACTAATTTTGTCATCACCATCCTGCCAGACACACTTTTACTCTTTAAAATATTTTTATTGATGAACTATTAATTATAACTTTGAGTTTTATTATATTAAACAATGAGTACTTAACAGGAAAAAAATATCAAAAAGAAAGTATAGAGATTTAGTATTTATTCAGCATTTACAAACATCAGAATTTGCAACATGGACTGGTTCTTGGTGTACAAAGTCTAAAAAGGAACATGAGAAGTAAACTCCTGTATGAGCTGCGTGGAGATACCAATAGCGCGCCACAGAAAATACTGTCCGGCTGTCACACTGCCGGCAGTCTGCACACACAACGGCAGCACGCTCCTTGCACGCATCCCGCTCACACTGACAGCATGTGTCCTTTGCTCTCCTGACCTGTTTGAGAATGTACTCGACATCTCCATGGTCTCACTGTTTGGTCAGGGGGGGCCTTATAATACACAGCGTGTCATTAACAGGAACATAAAGTATCAGTAAAATAAACGCTTAAATTCTTAGCATGTATTGTGATTTAGAATAGACATCCACATTTTCACATCAGCTGTGTATTTGCTTACAAAACGTAAAAGAGAACATCAGAAATAAATCCCTGCATGAAATACAGTGAAAATACCAACAGAACTCTGCAACAGAAATAAGCTTTGCTTCAACTGTCTCACCCAAGGCCGTCCTCACACAGGACTCCTGCGTGCTCCATGCGCAAGTGCCACACTGTTGGCCCCTGTGTTTTTGTTTTCCTGTACTTGCGGGACACAGCTGACCTTTTGTTGTTTTCCTGTTGTAGGTCTCTGTGATGCTGTGCCCACCCCTTCACCTGTCGGCTCAGCGGTGTGCTCCATGATATTTTTGCATAGTTCCCTGGGCAGAAGCATTTTCTTTTTCCTCTGCTTACAGATGCTCTCCCAGGAGCCCCAGTGCCAGCCCTGTGAAAAGAGTCCTGTGTGATAACTCACACTTGTTCTTTTCTTGTAAACTATCAAACTCTTTCTCCCACACATGCTTAGGATGAAATAAAGCACAACCGCTGGTCAGCGCTGTGTGTCCCAAGGGACAGCACGGTGGCTGCAGAGCTCCTCAGCGCTGGCTCTGGTTCTGTCCTAGAAGTTTCCACCTCAGGCTTCCGTGTTTTTGAGGTTTCCTTATCAATATTCCCATCAAGGTGCAGTGGTGACATCAGCAGGACCACTTTGCTTTCCATTGCCGTACCTGAGGCCAATGCTATGTCTTTCTGAAATTCAGAGATAGCAGTATACTATTCTGTTTTGAAATTGCAATATTTCGCTTGGAACTTTTGCTTTGTTCCTGCCTGCAGTTCTTATGCAGGGCAACTTGTGCTCTGTTAGCAAATGTAACCCCTGTTGGAAAGCTGTAAACTGGTCCAGTGTCACATTCTGATTGGTTTGGGAGATGGGAGCAGCAAGTCTGTTCACAATGCCATTCAGCTTATTGCCATACGAATATGGAGCTGGTGGGTGAGCTCCAGGGTGAATGTCTAAGTTGAAGGAATAATAAGCCTTCGCATCTATGAGGGCATCAATTTTAGGCCATACTCGACCCATTGCTATTCCATGCGTCTTTTACGTTCTTGTGATCACCCTGAGAGGTCTCTGCTAAATACAACAGGACCATGAATGCTTTCATTTCAGCCAGTGAGGCCTCCTAGTAAGTACACTTTTTAATATGGCTCTTGGTGCACAAAGAATGTTTTACCTTCATTCAGCCTTTGTGTATTTTACAGCATTTGCAGCATTTCGTCTGTTACAATTTCCCACACTGAGGTGTGGTGCTGCCATCCTGTCCGGTACGTTTTGCCCCTGCCAAGACCTTCACTGTATGTTTGGACCTAGTTCCAACATTGAATTGTTCCATTTGGTTACGAGGCCACCTCACAGCAGCTCCACTAGTCAAATCTGTACTCACACTGCTGTTTTCTTCCTCCCCTGAGCAAGGAGGTCTGCACTCCCCCATGGCCTGGCCTGTGTCCGCATCAGTCCGTTCTTGCTCCATTGCACTGTCACAGGAACTTCGGCTCACATGGGCAAATGTCAAAGTCGTCAGCAGTGGCAGCGCCCACCCACACCGCTCTTCTGTGGTGAAAGCATCTATTTCGCCATAACAGATCATCTTCACCATCTATGCATGAGTAATCTGCTGACTCACTTTCGACCTCCAAAACTTGCAAACCTGGTTGTTCATGTGCCACTGCACTGAATTGGGCTTCTTTTATGAGAAAAATCAAGGGAAAGCTTTTTTTAAAAAAAAAGATCCTGGAGTGGTATGGGTCTCTGTGGGCCCTCTGTGATGCTCAGGTAAACATGCGCAAAACCAGTTCGTCAGACAATACAGGAGGCCAAACCCTGCTTTGACACCTTGCACACATGAACCCTTTGCCATTCCATATACCAAGTGGGTAAACACATAGATTGCTTCCTGTATCTCTCAGGGAAAGGGACTGAGATGCACAGCTGGCTACTGTAATGCTAAAGTACAAATTTACGGAAAAGTAAGAAATGGTTGAAAAGTAAAGAATAGAAAAGTAAGGAACGGTCCATAGGACCCTTAAATAAGCCTTATCATTTGTGTTATCAGGAAGAGACTAAATGAGCTTGACCCCTCCCAAAAAAGCCAGTTACTCTTAGCAGATGCCCCAGGGTCTGAAGTTCCAGGGTCAAATTCAGCGTATGCCCCTCGCCCCACCTGGGGAGGTCAGTCCATGCACCCCATGGACAGCAGGTGGCGCTCCCTCCCCATGGACACAGCAGGGCTCGGTCCCCAGCCTGTTCGCTGCTTCTGCTTCCTGGACAGGTAAACTCGGGCATCTCCTGAGCCTTCCCTCCTCCTTCCTGGGCCCCCAACAATGAGCTCCCACACAGGACAGAAATCACAGCAAAGAGAGCCCTAGAAGTGAACAGGAACCCATGTCCTCCCATCCCCACAGTCACCCTGCCGAGCCTCTTTGGGCGGGTGGCTGTCCCCTTTATCCTGCCATTCTGTTGAGGGCGACAGCTTTGATGGGACAAGGGAGCCCTACCCAGGTCAGCCAGGGCTGCCTGCCTTGCAGAGACCCACCAACGCCCTGCGTTGGCCACCACGGGCTTTGGGGGCACCTCCATCTGCCACGTGGCTGTGATAGGATGCTGCCAGTCACTCAGATTCCCCAGGGACCCAGCACGTCACCCTCCTCAGACCAGGGCCTGGCTGCCAAAGCCCTGCCCTGTGGCACAACTGCTACAGACATGCACCAGACAGGGCTGGCCGTGCTGGCCCATGACACTGGCTGCCCTGGACAGCTCAGTCTCTCCTGTGTCCCAGGCTAACAGCCTAGGGTGGGCAGAGGCAATCACCGTGTGTGTAGTGTAGGTGCCAGGCCTGGCCAGCATCTACCTCACCAGGTGGCCCTGGCCTCTGTGGCGTCTTCTCTCTGGGGCGTCTGTGCAGCCCATGTGTGCTGGTGCTGGAGGGGCAAGTGTCCTTGTGTCTGGCCACCAGGGCACTGTGGACACTTGCTGTCAGCCCATGACACCCAGGGGTGTCAACCTGCTCGTGTGCAGCTGTGGGGCATGGGGTGGGCTGCACAGCCTCCTCTGTCCTGCTGCTTCATGCACAATAGATTTTACCCAGTGTCAGGCCTGGGTACTTCTAGAGCTGTAATTGAGGGTCCAGGGTGCAGCTCAGAAGTGCGGCCCATACCAGGCAAGAGGCCCTGGTCCCCTCCCCAGCACAGAGGAGGAGGAGGAGATACCATAGTCACCCTGAGGCCTGTCCTGTGTGGACATCGTGACACCAGCATACCAGATGTGGCCATGTGCTCAGGTTCAGGGTGCGGACCTCAGGAGCCACACAAGAAGGAAGGGCCATCTCTCCAGCGCAGCTGCACACCACTTGCGGGGCCTCCCTCTCCTGCCACGTTGGCTCGGAGGGTTTTGCTCCCTGGGCGGGGTGCCAGGGCAGGAACGGGAGTCACAGTCCAGACCGGGAGGAAAGTGACCAGCAGCGACTGTCACGGGGCGGGGGGTGCTTTCCCTCCAGCTCAGGTCCAGAGCCGAGTCACACAGCCCCTACTGCCCTGCCAAGTGCCACCTCCCCAAGCCCCATCGGACCAGGCCTGTGCTTCAGCAGCCAGGGACCAGGCTTTGAGACCAGAAAGTCCTGGGTCTAGGTCCTCACCTCCCTCCCCCTGGTTCCAGGCCAGTGAGGGCCACTCACCCCTCGGGGCTCAGCTTCGATTACAGGCTGCCCCTTGCAGGAGCAGCACTATTACACCTCCTGAGGGGAGCCGCTGAGGATCCCCCGCCCCAGATCCTTCTCCACGACCGCGACTGCTATGGTCACTCCTCGGATGAGCAGCAGAGGGCAGCAGAGGCCAGGCAAGTGCCCTCACCCGGTGAGGACACAGGGACACAGGGGCGCTGAGTTTGAGAGAAGCCCCGCCTCCACGGGTGCTGCGGGAGACTCTGCACCTCTGCGGGGGCAGACCCCATCCCGTGCCCTCTCCCGGAGGCCGGCAGGGTCTGTCTCTGTGAGAGCTAGGCACAGAGGACCTCACTGTCAAAACTCCACCTGCTGGGCGCAGAAGTGGGCAGGGGTCCTTCTCCCTGAGAGGGAAGGAGAAGCCTGGATGCCTGGACTACTGAGCACAGCACCACCGCGCCACAGCATCAGGGGTGCGAGGAGATGCCAGCCATCTTCTGGGTGCCCGGGCACCAGGTGACCCCTTGTCCCTTACCCACCACCCGCCAGGCCCACGGGGGACAGCGAGGAGGAAACCACAGCTGCCTGGGGACAGTGATGTGGCTTGCTAGAGGCAGGCGGTGGCAGGCCAGGGACCCCAGCTCCATCTTCCAGGGACTCCCTCCTAGTGGAGACTCTAGGGAGGGGGCACCAACCCCTCCCCGCTGACCTCGGCCTTCAGCCCAAAGAAGAAAAGAAACAGCAGGACAGAGGCAGCACGGGCCTCCACAGCGCAAACCCACACGGGCACCACGCAGCTGTTCGCTATTTGCTGGAAAGCCCAGGCTGGGGGCCGTGGAGCTCCAGGCCTCTGTCCTCTGGGCCCAGGAGCCGAGGCCTCCCTGCTTTGCAGCGGGGCCAGGTCGTTGGGCCTGAGAGGCTGAGGCGCAGCCGGAGCCCAAGGGCCCAGGAGTCTGTCTTCATGTCACTTCCCTTCCGAGGTTTTGGCTGGGGAGAGGGCATGTGCACATGGGGAGCCTGGACCTCAGTGTCCCCCGGCAGACCCCAGGTGTGGGTAGGGACTTAAGCTCCGTTCTGTGGAAGCAGGCCTCTACTCCCTTACATGCGCAGGTCACAGCGGCCCTGGCTTGTGCCCTGCACAGTGGGGCATCTCCTTTACAAAGAGCAGCGGCAGGAGCTTCACCCGGCAAGGCAGGCAACCCCTGGGCAAGCCCTGGCCCAACTGCACCCTGGGGAAGCCACAGCCAATCAGGAGACCTTTGCGTGTAGTCTGGACAGCGGAAACGCGCACACTGGGTACGAAGCAATTTCACTTGTGGCCTGGGGTCCAAGGTACAGCTCAGAGGTGGGGTTGCCTGGAGCCTGGAAGGCTGGACTTTTCCCTCTCAACCTCAGGCACCAGATCTGGCCAAGAGACAGAGGCCAGGCGTAGCCCCCAGGGACCCGAGCCAGTTTTCCCGCCCCAGCCCCTCCGGGTGCATGCCACACAGCCACCGTCCAGCTCGGGAGAGCTGGAGATACTGCTGCAACGAAATCATGGCCCCAGAGGTGACAGGAAGTGAGGTCTCCAGCCCCGGGGACTCGGGCCCAGGGGCGCCCCGGACACAGCGCATAGGCGCACTGAAGCCAACGGGGAGTGGGGCTGGAAATGCAGCCAAAGCCCTGGGAGCAACCAGGGTGCCAGCCCCACTTCTCAGGAGCCTCATGCACACAGGGTCTGCCCTGCCCGAGGTGGGCGCCCGCCTGAGAGGCTTCGGGCACCCAGCAAACAAGCAAACAAGCACAGCAACCCCTGCCCTGTACCCTGCGCTCAAATCTGCCCAGAGCCGAGCCGTGCCGAGCTAAGCGAGCACTGGGCGCCCCTGCCCTTCCGAGAGGCCATCACAGGCCTTACTTGTGCACTTTATCTCTGTTTTATAGACAGCTATTTGGGACATTAATTGCCCGAGTGAGTTTATTGATAATTTTGATGTAACAAAGCACCGGAGAAATTACCCCCACATCGACAGTGTCAGATCTGAGAAGAAACAGGTTTCGAGACGAGGACCCCACAGCGCAGACACTGCGGTGGGCCGCACGACAATGACTTCTTGTGTTTGTTTTCCTAGGTGGCCACAGGAACAGACGAGAGTGGTCAGCAGAAGACACAGCTTATTTGTTTTTCCCCACAGAGGAAAAAAATATGCTTTAGGAGGGAAATATTGCCGGGTTGGACATTTGCCTATAACCTTCCGCTACCCACAACAGCCCTTTTCTTGCTCAAATTTAAGTCAATTTTCGTTTGGGAAAACCAAGTATAAGGCACCATCAAACAAAACAAAGTCAAAAACAAAACTTTGGAGTTGTTTTGTGATTTATAACTAGAATACGGACCAGTAATGGCTGAAGCTCAAAGCTGCATTCTCACTGGTCTAGAGATGGTGAAAACTTATACCAATGTCTATCACATAAACACACATAAATATGCTACATATATCACGTGCACATGTGATATCTATCTATCTATCTATATATGTCTATATATATATATATATATATATATGACCTGCTTGGGTTTTCCCCAGGGGATAGAGGACCACAGTTTTTCTTTAAACATTTCATTATTTCTTTTTAATGAGAAATGACATTTAGAGGGGCAGAGGGCTCTTCTTAAAAAACAGAAGCCAAGAAAAACAGTTACTCTTGTCCAGACTTTACTTCGATGTGAAATGAAGAGTGAAAAGCAGAGGATCGGCCAAAACAAGAAAAACGGGAAAAGAAGAACGTATTCGGAGTGACCCACATCCTGAACTAAACGTTTAAAAAGTCTGGAGGGCTGAAGCCTTTCTGAGGGAACCCGAAGGCATTCTACAGTCCCAGCCCCAGTGCCATACCCACGCGACTTTATTTCTAGCTGATACAGTTTTAAAGGCCACATACAAATGTTACACATTTTTATTTTTCTTCTTTTCTTAGGAAAAAAATACACAAAAGGCAAAACATCCTCAAATTGTCATTTTATACAGTGCAGAAGGAAATTGAAAAGATGTGTCACAATGCTGCACCCCAGCAGCCAAAAAACTAAAAAAAAAGGGGGGTAAGTCCTTCATATTATATATATATTTATATATATTTATATAAAACATATGGAAATTTGTTTTTACATGGTTCGGTCTTTGTTTCAAATTTACAATGGATATCTAAAAAAAAAAAACTCTACACGGCAAATATTGCCAACAAAGTTACACCATTAATACTGATAAACGGAGGAGCCTGTGCGGTGTTTTGATTATTAGGGAAGAAAAGGGGAATAAATACCAGGATGAGCCTTGCTAGAGTCTTAAAAGTGCCTTAACCTTTCTGCGTCACTGCGATGCTGAGTTCCAGGTCCCGGGGCTCCGGCCCTGCCTCGTGCCATCTTAGGCTCCTGGACCAGAAAGTTTACAGTAGAGGTTTGGAGAGAGAAAAATACCCACCAAGAAGGTAAAACTGAAACTCAAAGCAGAGTGAGAGGAGAGGAAGGTGGCAGGGACGGCAGAGGCCTGGACAGCCGCGCTTGCGGGCTTCTTGGCTCCGTCTGTTTCCTTCTGAAGAGGAACAGCGGCTTCCCAAACGCAGGTTCTGTGGGCGAAGATCCACCTGGTTTGCGGAGGAGGTGCAGAGGGAAAGCGCCAGGCCTGGTCCCCTTCCCTCCTCTCAAAAGACGGCTCTAAAGGGAGGCTTGTGCATTCCAAGACATTCTTTCAAAAAAGTTAAAAATAAAAAGATAAATACTCAACCACAAAATAGAAGTGTTTGATAATGATTAGTCTCACTTGTTTGCCTTCCGTGTCAAAACCTCCCCCCACTCTGCCGTGGATGCGGGAGTGCTCTCAGCAGAACTCTGGTTTGGAAGTGGCAGGCTGTCCCCAACCTCGCCTTGGCGGCGACTGAGCCAGCCTCAACAGGGGAACGCGGACCTCCTTCCCACCACTGCTGTGCCATCAGCCCACCACCACCACTTAACCTGCGAAGGAGTGGGAAGGAGCTGCTACCGCCCACCGAGGAGCTCAGTCTTTGCCCTGGGGAGTTCTTTCCAAACAATCCGGTTGGGGAGGGGCCAACCCCTTTTCTTCTGCTGGAGATTATACCTCGAGAATAAAGCAGTTTCTGGCCTGGGCTCTGAGGTCCCTGAGCCGGCCAGCCGGTGACGGGAGGGTCCCACGGCCCGGCCTCACATCACGCAGGGCTTGATGTCCTGGTAGGTGACCTGCTGGTGGTAGTAGGAGCCCCCGCCGGCCGAGTGCATGGATGAGGAAGCCATGGCGTTGAAGGAGAAGACGAATTCCTTTCGGTCACACATGCTGGGCGACTGCGAATGATACCGTGGGATGCCTGCAAGCGAGGCAACACAGAGGCGGGGGCACAGGCGTTAGTGTCTAGGGGCCAGAGCGCAGAGCAGAGAAGCAGGGCTGTCCTCGGGCCCAGGAGGCTCAGCCCGGCTCGGGCGCACAACCACCCAGCCGCCCTCCACACGCCTCCCGCCTCCCTCGGCACTGCAGCTGGGATCCTCTCTGGCTCTTGGGCAAGGACAGGCAGCACCTGAGAGGTTCCTGGGCTGTACGCTCCAGGGAATCTTCCCAGACCCGGACAGCTCTCTCGCCCAGGCCTCTCCCGCCTTGGCCGATGTGCTTCCCAGAGCCGAGGGGGATCAGGAAAGGGAGGCCGAGCTCGCTGCCCGCGCCTACACTTCCCCCAGCTGCCACCTCCAGGATAGGACTCCGGCCCAGCCCGGGTTGAGCAAGCTGCCCCAGCCAGGCCAGCAAGCGGCTACAGGGCCCTCAGCAGAAGAGCGAAGCGGCTCCCTTCCTCTGGCAGGAGAGACCCTTGGAGAATGTGTGCCAGACCGGCAGGAACTGGGGTTCTGAAACAGCCCAGGCAGGGCAGGCCCCTTCGAGAGGCGGCCCACCAGCCTCCAGGCTGGCTCCTGCCTCCCGAGGCTACTGCAGGTTGGCCGACCCAGTGGCCCAAGAGAACACCTCGCTGCTCCTTCCAGGGCTAGGCCCAGAAGGCAGCAGGCCTCCTTGTGGGGTGGGGGATGGGAACGGAGCTGGCTCCAAATCCACTTCCTGGGGGACTTCAAGCCTGGGTCCTGAGAAGCAAGAAGTCCTGAGGCCTGCAACTGTGACCCTCGCTGACCTGGCCACCACACCACCCCGCCTGCCCCCACAGAGTGCCCCAGTCTCAGCCAGGCTTGGCTCCCTGAAAGGCTGGGGCCAGGTGGCTTTGGGCCTAGCTCTCCAGTTCGGCCCAGGCCAGCAGCTTGTGAGGGACCAGCAGGGGCAGCTGGCCTGCTGTCTGGGCATGACAGGGGCCTTCCTGAGGAGTGAGGGCTCTAAGCGATCTAAAGGGACTTAGAGTGTTAGGTCTGGGCGTCTGGGGGAGCCTGGGCCTACAGGTCAGTCCCGGGAGGGGCCGAACAGATAGAGAAACGAAGAGGCCAAGTGGGGTCTCGGAGAGGCTGGGCCTGGGGACTGAGCCTCAGAAGCCACCGGGGCCTCCCCACCCTAGTGGTCCGGGGCTGCACCCACAGCCCGGTCCTTCACTCACCCTGGAGCTCCGCCGGGGCATTGTGGCTGTTCTGGTGCAGGTAAGGCTGGTCCAGGGAGTGCGTGGAGAGACTGCCAGACAGGGGGTTGGCTGCGGGGGCACAGGGTGACAGAGGCTGCTGCTTGATGTAAGAGGCACCGCTGTTGAGGGCTGCGGAGGCGGAGGGTGGCCAGGCAGCGGCCGACCCGGAATACACGGCATGCGGCTCCATAACCCCGCTGGCGGCGGCAGGCAGCAGCGGGGAGGCCGGCACAGAGCCGTCGTGGTGTGGGTACTCGCCAGCTGCAGTGCCGCCGCAGCTGCCCATGTACGAGTGGCCACCGTTGGAGGGCAGGTGAGGCACCGAGTGACTGGGCAGGGCCATGCCGTCCACGTTGCCCGGCAAGTGGCCGTTCATCATGCCCAGGCCGCCCTCCAGTGCCAAGCTGTTGGGTGGGCACGAGAGGCCACCGGCTGAGCCCTGGAAGCTGTAGGTGTCCGGGAGGTGGTTGAAGCCCAGCCCGTTCATCATACTGTACATGGGCTTGAGCGCCTGGCACTTCCTTCGGAAGCCGCGCGGCCGCCGCCGAAAGGAGCCCTCCTCGAACATGAACTCGCTGGCCGGGTCGATGGTCCAGTAGTGGCCCTTGCCGGGCCGCCCGAGCCCCTTGGGCAGCTTGATAAAGCACTCGTTGAGCGAGAGGTTGTGGCGCACGGAGTTCTTCCAGCCCTGATAGGAGCCGCGGAAGAAGGGGAAGCGCGCCTGCAGGAACTGGTAGATCTCGCTGAGCGTCAGGCGCTTGGTGGGCGAGCTCTGGATGGCCATGACGATGAGCGCGATGTACGAGTAGGGCGGCTTCTCCGGGCGTCGGATGCCGGCATTCGTCTTCTTGGCCTTGGACGGGCCGGACGACGCGGGGTCCATGGCCGCGCCGCCTCCCCCGCCGCCGCCGCCGAGCGGGGGCTGCTGCTTCTCGGGCGCCGAAGACATCGGGTGGCTGCTGCCGCCGCCGCCGCTGCTGCCGCTGCTCTGCGCCGCCGAGGAGCCGGGAGGAGGAGGAGGAGGAGGAGGAGGAAGAGGAGGAGGGGGAGGAGGGCGAGGGGGAGGGGGCTGCGCACGCGGGGCCGGCTGCGCCTCTGCCGTCATCGGCGGCCACTGCTCCAGCGCCCGGCGCGCCTCCCCCGCCCGCCCTCCCCGGGAGCCGCGGCCGCCGCGGTTGGCTCAGAGCCCCCTCTCCCCTGCTCCCGCCCCCCTCTCTCCTCCCTCTTTCTCTCTCGCCCTCCCACCGGGAAGGAGCGGAGCGCAGGCCGCGCGCAGGCTCCCCCGGGCCGGGCTGGGGAGGCACCAGCTCCGGCCCGGCCTCGCGTCCCGCGATTCTGCCCAGGCCGCTTTCAGTACGGCTCGGCCGGGCGGTGGCCCCAGGCCGGCGAGGAAGCTCCCGTAGTCCCCTCCGCGCCCTGCCTCCTCCGGCTCCCGTCCGGTGGGCACTGGAAGCGCCCCCACTGTCGCGTTCCGCGGCCGCCTGCAGGGCGCGCCCCGCCTCCACCAACCTGGCGTACAAGTGTCCCCGCGCCTCTGCCCCGCGCCGTCCCAGTGCGCGCAGCCGGCGCCTCCTAGGCCCAGGCGGCGCGGCGCGGGACGTTCTCGTGGTCCCCAGTCCTCCCCGACGCGCCCGGCCCCGAGGCGACTCGAGACTGCAGGAGCATAGCGACCATCGCGGGCGCGGCGGGCTGGGCTCCGGGTCCCCAAGGCGGGACGGAGCAGCTCCCGCGAGGGACCGCCTACCCACTCTCCCCGCCCCGGGAGGGACAGCGCCGCGCCGGGAGTTTTCGGATTCGCCCAACAGCGCGCGAGCGGGCGGCCGGCGGTCCGGGCCCGGCCTCGGGCCGAAAACGAAAGCGCAGGGCGGGTCGCGGTCGCTTTGTCTCCGCCGCGAGCTAAGAAACGCCGGCGGAGGCGACGCAAATCACAGGGGTTCTCGAAAGAGCGGCCCGCTCATTCGTTCACCAATGCATGCGCACAGCGGCGCACTGTTGCGCACACTTAGCACACATGTCCATGTGTTGGTGCACAAGCAAGTCCAGTAAATCACACAGACCCAGACGTGCAAGCTCACACTCATGCGTGCATGCCCACTCACGCACACAGAACTTAGGCACATGCGCGCCCGTTAATGCGCGCGCATACACACGCACACAAACACTACGCTCTGGTCTGAACTCACGCGAAGTCGGATTCTCCCCGCCCTCCCCCAACACACACGCTGAAACCCCCCCTATTTGGCCCCGTGGCCCGGAGTCCCCATTTTCCAAGCAGGTTCTGATTTCCCGAGAGATGGCAAAGGCCCTGGCAGGAAGTTTACACGGCCCAACGTAAACACGTTCTAGGGGATTCTTTAATAATAATAATAGAGAATTCCGCGTGCGCGGGGGGAGTTGGCCTAATGCCCCTGTGGGCTCGGCCTGCCGCCGCCGCGGGGCCTCCGACTCTGCGCACCAGGCCGGGTTCCGGAAAGCGGGTGGCGGCGGTGCGGGCGGGGAGCGCGGGCCGGGACTGCCCTAGCACGGCTGGCTGCCGGCCCGCGGCCTCCCACGCACGCCTCCGCTCGTCACCCTCCGCGCGCCGGAGTGCGAGCAGGCTCCGTGGCGGTGGAAGGCGGCGTGGAGCGCGGCGCAGGACCGCGCAGGAGGCCGGTGAGATGCGCTGCGCACAAACGCGGTGAGTGTGGCTGCGTGCGGCGCTGACTGCTGCGCACGGGGGGGCCTGGCCTCGCGAACCAGGGTCCCGGGTGGAGAGGAGCGGCGAGGGGTGTTTTCACGCGTCGTCGCGAGGAACCAAGCGGCCATGCCGTGCGAGAGCGGGGATAAGAGGCTTGCGCGGGGCTCTGAGCCGGACCTTTGGCTTCTTCAAAGGCCTTAGCTCTGGGGCTTCTCCGGATTCTTCGTTCCCGCTGGCCACCCCCTCCCGTGCCTTCACCGCTGGCGGAAGACGCCTGGTCGCCTTCGGGGCGCCCGGCAGATGCCTGCGAGGAGCTGAGGGCTTAGCATGCTCGGCTGTCGCCACCTCTCCTAGCAGCGCGGGGCTTGCGGGAGGCCAGAGTCTCCATCCGCCCTGTGCTTTCGGCCAGGCGGGGCGGACACCTTGGCCCCGTGGGCAAGGGGCGAGTGTGGGCCGAGACGCCGAGGTGTGTTTGGGTATTCGAGGAGGTAGATGCGCCTGCACCCATCCCACTTCACACAGCCACCTCTGCACCGCAACCTTTGCCCTTTCCTGGAGCGTCCTGTTCAGACCCAACC
This sequence comes from Dinomys branickii, assembly GCA_004027595.1. NCBI lineage: Eukaryota > Metazoa > Chordata > Mammalia > Rodentia > Dinomyidae > Dinomys > Dinomys branickii. The sequence continues at coordinate 24,024 of PVLD010016629.1, read as the reverse complement.
CTGGCCCATGCGCAGGCCTACCGCTGGCCACCGCGCACTCCCACGCACAGCCCGCCACACACACACACACACACACACACACACACACACACACTGGCACACGCACACTGGCACACGCACACTCACACTCAGTGGCACATGCGCGTTCGTTCCATATTCTCTCTGCTCTGACTCCCTCGGGGAGGGAAGGTCCCCCGAGGAGCAGCTGCACATCTGGCCGGTACCAGAGGAGCGAGCTGTCTCCTTGAAAGTGGGCTTCTTTCCCCTTCCTGCGCCCCCACTCATGGGGGCCCCGAAGTGAGGGGATCTATAGAACGTGAAACTGGTGAGCCTTTCTTTAGCAGCTGCCTTTCAGTAGGTTTAGGACGCTTTGGATGCCTTCCCGGGCTCACCTAGAATTCAGTTTTTCCTGCACCCCACTTGTCTTTCACAGGTTCCCTTGAAGGGCTTCTTATGTTTTGGGGTGAGAGAGCACTGCCTTTGGAAGAACAGCGGGGGGCATCGCCTAGCTTATTCCCCAGGTCTCAACAGTGAAGCAGACTGCCTGGAACAGAGCAGTCAAGGCCTCGAGTCCCAGAATACCCAGGCTGGGCTCCCCTGGGGAGGGAGAAAATGGGGCCTGAGAGGGCAGGGGGAAAGCAAGCCATAGCAGGGATACTTTTCTGTGAACGAGGACACAGCTCTTGGTACTCCAGGCGCGGAGAGGTTTCCTAACCCATGGGGGGGGGGCGCGGGCTGGGCTGCCTGCCTTGGTCCTCCAGCCTTCCTCTCCACCCAAGGGCGGAAAGTCATGGCCTCTCGGCCCCCGCTGCCTCCTTGTGGGCCGGAGAGGAGAGAGTGGGCTTTCAAAAGGCTTTGCAGGCTCAGGGCAGAGACTCTTGGGAGAACAGGGTGTCAGGATGGTCACAATGCCACAGACCAGGACAGGAAGAGGACCTGTCAGGCTCGGTCTGTGCCACTCTGCCCATTGCCCTATGGGCAGCCCTCACGTGTCCTTCATGTCTGTCTTGGTGCGCATCCCTTGGGTAATGTGGGTAACTTGATAATCTGGGTAATTACTGCCTGCCTGCACCCACCCCTAAGCTCATACCTGTGACGTCTCTATAAGGGTTTTCTTTGAAGTTTCACTGAATGCTTGGAACCCATTCATAAACCTGCACTCCACACACAGGAACACAGAAACAGGACTCCTAACCACCCCACCATAGTTTTGTCTTCCCAGAAATCCCTACAAGTCAGCACCGTCTCCTGTGTAGATGGGGCTCAGTGAGGTTACTTGGGTCCCCGGTGATCCTGCAGGGCCAAGGTCCAAACTGGACCAGGGAGCTGAACCCCCACATCCCACCACCCGGATAATAAGAGTAGGAAGATCCCACACCTCAGCCTCCCAGTGTGGATGGGGATTCAGCCCGCCCCACCCCATCGGATGCTCCCCAAGCTTCCGGTCTTCCTCTGAAAGTGGAGCCCATAATGCTGGCCATTCTTAGGGCTGAGGGGAGGGTGCAGCAGGACCGAGTTGGGGACAACCTATTCAAACAGAAACCAAGGCCCGGGGGCCCAGCCCCCGACCTGGGAGAAAATTCTGCTCTTAGCTTAAAATCCACAGATACCCTTCCCGCCCCAAGTCAGATCTGTGCTCCAGCGCCAGCCCGAGGCATCCCCAACACTGGAAACAGAGCCATGCCTACTTGCGATGCGTCCACTCCCCAGGCCCAAGGTATTTTCACTGGCTAATTGCTTAAGTGAAGCCGCCGGGCGCGAGCGCGCCGTAACCCGAGTGCGGAACCAGATCCTGCTGGGGTGGTGCACGCCGGCCGCCGACCACCCACCGCGAGGGCAGCCGCCCTGCCGCCGCCCCTGCTCCGCATTAGCGCCGCCCCCCAGTCCCCTGGGGCCAGGTCCCACAGAGCGTGCAGGTAGAGTGGCCGCGCTGAAGCGATCGGGCGCCAGGCAGCGGGGAAGTGCGAGTCCTGGGGGCTTAGTAGCAAGGGAAGGGCCGCGGGGACCGGAAACTTCATTGCTCGCCCTGGAGCGTGGGGGTGGGGCGAGGACTTTAGGGTCCGGAGCGGGGCGGGTGCCCGGGGTTGGGCGTAAGCTGACCTGTGTGTAAATGCACGGACTTGGCCCTGCAAACCGGCTGTGCACACTGCCGCTGGGATGTACAGAGCCCGGCTGCAGTGAGTGTCCCTTGGAGGGCTGGGCCTGCAGACAAGGCTTCTGGGGACAGGCAGCCCAGGACTCCCTGCGTGTTGGCTATTTTAAGATGTAAACGATATAACACGCTTGCTTGCAGAATACTCTAGAATACTAGGAGGTGCCCTGTGCTTTGGAGTGTGCAACACCATAGTGCTGTGTGCACACTTAGGATGGTGCAGGGCAGCCCCGGCAGGGACTAGCATAGTTTGCTCGCACCACACAGAGTGTTCTGGGCTCCGCAGGCCGAAGGCCTCATTGTTACACACATAGACTCGGAGGACACATGAGATCTGTGTGCGATGCAGTGGGTTCCCACGTGGGCCATGTAAGAGGCATGCTGTGGGGCCCTGGCCCTGGGTCTGTGGCGCAGAAGCAGCAGCACATAGCCTGCTGTGCAGGCTGCAGGCAGGGGGTCCGCAGGGTGACACCCAAATCTCTCAGGGGTTAGGGTCACTTTCTTGGGGGAGCACCGTAGGCAATGTGATGCACAGAAACAATGAATGTGACAGCAGCTGGTGGGTGAGAGGACACCTGTACACCCTTGCTGGGCACTGCAGGGTCACCCAGCCCACAGAACTTCCACCCTGACCCTGAAGGCCAAGTATGCTTTGATCTTACATCCCCAAATACAGAGACATCCCTACTTTATTTCTGTAGCAACAGAGTGGCCGCTGAGAAATAGGGTTCCACGTGGTACAGGCATGTGGGGACCCTATGCATCCTGTGTGAGCCTGCTAAAGGGCTGAGTCCTGCCTGGGGATCCCTTATCTGTAGCTACAGAAAAGAGGTGCAAGACGAGGGAGTTGTGCATACTGGGGACGCCAGCATCTGGGCATGGCAGGGAAAGCCCTCCTTTGGGGATGACCTGTGGTGTCTTTTGCTGCCTCTTCAAGCTCAAAGCAAGGCAGCAGGGAGCAAACCGGACTCCAAGCCCAAACCTAGAGGTGGCCCTGGGGCAGGAGAAAAGCTGGCACCCTGGGCACAGGTAGGACTCAGTGACCCCCTCCCAGGTGAGAGGAGCAGCCTCGACAAGGGGGTGCGGAGGTGGCCCTGGCCCTGGCTAAAGGGTTATCTCTCTCCCATCAGCTCCACCTAGGGAGGAGGCACAGAGTTTCCTCACCCGCCCCCCCCCCCAGGCTGAGCTGGCCGTCGCAGCCTGTGCTTGGCCCTTCCACTTGGCCCTTTTAGCTGAAAGCACACATTTTCCATGACGTTCTTCAATGAAATATTTGACAGCGGCGCAGCCCAGGAATTTACAGCTCTCTTCCCTGCTAGAGGCAGTCGGGAGTTTTCTGGCATTCGCAGTACACACAGCTCCAAGAACCAGCCCACACCCGCAGGACACCCGACATCAGCCTCCCAGGCCAACCCTGTGCACCCGCTGCCGGCCGCAGGCCACCCGCAACCCCGCTTTCCCTAGACGCTGCCCCCAGATCTGCATGTGTGTTTGTCTCCGCCACTGAGCAGTTCTCCAATGGGAGACTATTTCTTTCATGTGTGTATGTATGTATGCGTGTGTGTGTGTGTGTGTGTGTGTGTGTGCGTGCGCGTGCGCGCGTGCTTAGGATCTGAACCTATTTCTGAGCAGATGGTCAGCGCTGAAGGAGAGCAGCACAGAGAGGCACCCAGAGAGAGACATGGAGGGGTGTGGCCCCGACGCCCATGCAGAGGGTGGTCCGGGGACAGGCCTCACCCTGTCCTGGGGATCAGGGAGAGTAAGGAGACCACCAGCCAAAAGCTTTAATATAGAATATAAAATTTATATTCTATATTAAAAGAATATAAATTCTTTTTTCCAGGGCCCAGTGTTTTGTATTTTTCAGATTTTAGAGATGCCCAGCAAGATACACACACAGGCAGGGGAGGGCATGGAGGGGACCCCGATGGTGCCCAGATTGAGTTTCTGAGTCCGAAGCAGCAGTGTGTGCCCAGGTCCCGGCCCGCGTGTGCCCACCCCATGTGTCAGCAGCTGCCCACTTAGAGGGACTAGAAACGAGAACCAGTGTGTTTAGGGGGAAACCAACTGTCCTGCACTTGGGCAGGGCCTGGGCGGGCGGGGAGGGGTCTTTCTGCTCTGTCGGCAGCCCAGGCTGCTGGGCACCAGCAGCTTCCTCTCCACAGCCTCGCCTCTCAGTCTGGGTGGATCCTTTTGTCCCAGCCGGGTTGAGGCTCTGTGGTTCTAGGGACCACTGGGGGTTGGGCTGGGCAACTTGTCTGTGCAGAGCCCCTGGTGTGTGACAGGCACAGTCCCTGTCCCCAAGGAGGGAGGGAGGTAGCCAAGCCTGGGTGGGGAGTTGGGCAGGTGCACCTGAAAGCAGAGAGTGCAGGGCAGGGAGACCCCACGCCCAGAGATGGGGTGTGGCTCAGAGCCAGAGTGGAGTGTGGCCTGGTGTAGAAGGGGATCGGGCTCCCCACAGGAGGACTGCAGGGCTGTGGCAGCACCAGCCCCTGAGGACAAGGAGGGCCCACCCTAGACCCCCATTTAGCACCTGTGTGGGGGGGAGCATCCTGTCTCTCCCCATTTTAAATCTGGCTTCGGGCAAAATGCTTTAGCCTCTAGTACTTCAGCTTCCTCCGTGTGCACCAGAGGAACACTGGGGTCTGACCAGAGGACCAGAGGAGAGACACAGGGTGTGTCGGTGACTCGAGGGGCTGGCAGCCTGGGCCTTTGGATGACGGGCATCCTCAGTTCGGACCAGGGCAGAGTGGTTACATAGCTGGTAGGGACAGGAGCTGGCCCTGTCCAGGTAAGACTCGGCTCTCCTGCCTTGTAACCCAGGGCCGGCAGCATTACCTCTCTGTGCCTCCTTTCCCTCACCTGCAAAAGAAGGAGAGGGTGGTACCCTCTTCTGGGCAGCTGAGCAGATGAGTCCAAAGTGCGTATTATGTATGGGGGTGCAGAGCCCTCTGGAGCCTGGTTTTAGGGGATGGTGGACAAGAGTCTTCTTGCCCTAGTAGCAGTCCCTGAAAGTCTGGGGAGCCCTGCTAGAGAACTGGTGGCCTGAAAACCATCTCCCTTGACTCCACCTGGGGTTCCAGGGATAGACAGAGGCCTCACTGGGTCCGCTGAGAGCTCAGGGTGATGCAGCAAGGACAAAGGGTGCTCTCTGGGGTGTGCCCCTGCCAGCTGTCCGTCACCTCTGCAAGCTCCCTGCCCTCACAGGCGGCACCTGCAACTCGCTGCCCTTACGCCTGCCGGCCTGCTGTATGCTTTCTGGGCAGCTTCCTGACCTCTCTGAGCTCCTGTTCTCCTCTGCAAAATGAACAGAATAATAATGCGCCCCCCAACCCGCTGTGCAGGCTAAATTCGAACTGCATTGTCCTGGGGAGCCTGGCACCTGCTGTGTGCAGCGCCTCCCCGAGAAGTTGCTGAGCGTGCATTGAGAACCAGGGAAAGCAAGTCACAGCGAGGACCGGGGGCAGGGTATGTTTGAAGGGTACAGATCCCTGTGGGGCCTGGAGGAAGACAGGGGCAACCTCATCTCTGTGGGAAAGCAGAAAAGCTCTGCATCCACCCTTCCCACCTGCCTCCTGGGCTCCACCACACTTAACAACAAAATTGCAGCCTCAGGCCAGGTCCAGCAGGGCAGGCGGGCAGATCGGCAGGCTGGGGAGCCCCACCGACCGAAGCACACTCCACCCTGCTTCTTGGCAGGGCTCCCCAGGGCCAATTTCTGAGAAACACCCAGGAGGCTGAGGGCGCAGGCCTGGAGTCTCCTGACAGCTGCACCCCGGGCTTCGGCATGTCTCAGGCGAGGACTCCCAGCCCTCCTCCGCCCCTTCCTGAGATGCTCGGTGAAGCCGTCTCCAGGCACCTTCCCAGCGGGACACTGGAGCAGGAGACCTCTAAGCACAGGCACACAGGGTAGCCTCAGCTTAGCTCCTGGAGGGACTGGGGGTTGGGGTGCATTCCACCTCCTCCAGAAGCAGGCCCTGGGCAGAGACCTTAGAGGATGTCCAGACCCAAAAGGCACAGTGTACCTGGGGCTGTGGAAGTAGCGCTTCAGCCCAAGGCAAGGAGCACCTTATAATTTTCGAGGCTGAGGCAGGAGAATCGCAAGTTGCAGCCAGCCTATCCCACTTATCATGACCGGGCCTCCAAGTGGAAAATCGAAAGGGTTGGGGATGTCGTTCAGTGGTAGAACACTCCTCCTTCAATCTGAAGGGTGGCACAAAGCGAAATACGACTACTAATAGATTGCACAATAATAAATTGCACATCGTCCCTTGCCTCATGGTCGTCATTTTAGCTTCTAGGTGTTTTCCATTCTGGTTACAGCCCTGGGCTTTCTAACCCCGTACAATTAAAAAATGAATGGAGGCAAAACCTAGGTAACCACTTAACCCACCCAGTCTTTTTATTTTAAAATATATTTTTTTCAGTCCCTGAAACACTTCAGTTCTTCATGCAGCTGCGTCCGTGCACGGCGGCTCGCTCCCTACGCTCCAGTCTGAAGTCGTTTCGCTGGTTCATCCCTATATGCGGCACAGCTTATTCTCACCCCGGCATTGTTTCCTCAATAGCCACTACTTACCTGCAAAAGCTCTGCACCCTGCCCTCGAAGATGACCAAGAATGGCTGTTTTAGAAAGCGCACACCTCGAGATATTTGCAATTTCGTGCTGTGTCCCCGGGGTCATAGGCTCCTTCCTGCCGCTCTCCCTGCGGGCGGAGAACGACTTCGCCCTTTCTCAGCCGCCTGGGGAGTGTTCTCTCCGTCGGGGTCACCGTTTCCCCCCACCAAATTGAGCTGAGACCTGTGTAATTCACCGTGAAAACTAACTGAATTAGGAGCTGAGCACGCGCTCCTGTGGGAAGGAGCGGCGTTCCAGCGGCCCTGGGCGCCTGCCGCTCTCCGCGTAGGCGAAGCCGAGTCCGGGCGCAGGGCGGGCAGCCCCCCTCCCACGCGCACACCCGCGGGCGAGTCCGCCCCGGACCTCCCGAGGTCGCCGTCGCGGGAAGGAATCTCGCAGCGCTGGCTTTCGGCCGAGGCGGTGCCCAGCCCCTGTGAGGTAGAACCCGCTTCTCTCCGCGCCCGCTCCAGGCTCCCGGGTGCCCAGGTGCTCCTGCGTCCTTCGGGACTCCCCGTGCAGGCAGTGACTTCGCCAGGGTCCCAGCGGCCCCGGAGGCCCTGCTGCCCTGGTGCGGAGCCGCGGCAATCTTTTAGCCGTGGTTTGGGCTAATGATGGGTCCTGCCTGCGTGAACGCTGTGTTTATTTTACCTCCACCAGTCCGAGGGAGGGGGCGCGTGCCTGGGCGCCCAACAAGGGACGTGGAGCCGAACACGCACAGCCCGCTCTGCCGGCGGAGGGTCCTCGGTGGCCCCTTCTCCCGCGCCTTTATTCTCATCGGCGTGGCCTTGAGGCGGTGGGGATCAGTGCGACTCAACCTCGTCTAGGCGGAGCCCAGAGCTGCGGACCCGGGAGCCCGCGGGGCTCGGGTGTGCCCAGGGCCCGCGCCCCCGGGAAGCGCTCCTGGAAGCCAGCGCCGCCGCGTCTCCAGCCTGCACGCTCTCCCGCGGTAAGCGTGCCCAGCCCTGGGACCGCCGCCGCCGCAGCCCTCGCGCCAGCAGGGCAACGCTACCTCCATACGGGGCTCCGCCCTGGCCTCCAGAGCCACCTCGCTGGCCTCTAGCTCTGACACCTAGACGGGAAGCCCAGGAAGGACTGTGCGTGAGGGGTGCTTGGAGTTGTTCTTTTCTCCCCGCAAAACTTAGAAATGCGCTTAAAGGGGGGAGATTTCTATATGGTGACGGGAAAGAGTGAACCCTAAAGATTCTGTGCAGAGGGAAAGGAAGGTAACACACCGAGACCTGGCAGGGGACGTTGCCAGTTGTATCAGGCCCACACTCATGTGGGAGGAGGTTCCTTATTCCACCTGCCTGTGGTGTGGACCGACAGAACCTGGAACCGGCTCCTGGCGAGGCTGGCTGATTTTCCAGGGCCGAATCCCAAGGTCGTTTTCAGTTCTGGCAGGCACAGGGCTGAAAAGGGGCAGAGTGGGGTAGCAGAGGAGGCTGGGCCCACACGCAAGGCTCCCGGTCACCACGGGGCTCGGTGGGGGCAGGTGGCTGTGCCAGGTGACTTGGACCAGGACCGGGCAGAGTCCTTCCTCCTTGTGGTGGAGAACCTTCCCTCCGGCGCCTGCTCATCAAAGCCCACCCGCCGGGCAGCCTTGTAGGTCAAGGTCCCAGGCTCCTGCCCACCCCTGCCCCTTTCTCCCCAGGCCAGGAGTCTTGCTGGTCGAGGACCCGGAGGGTTTCGACTCAATTAGTGGGCAGGCCCCGCCAGCGACACCAGCCCAGCGATTAGAGCGGGCAGGTAAAGAGGAACCAATTTGCCCTGTGGCTTTATCAACAAGTGGCTTAACTAGGAATTTGCGTCGACAACTCAGCACCTCGGCAGGGGCTCCTGACAGGCTGAGCTGAGGGGTGCAACCCAGGGGCATGGAGCCTGGGCCCCACCGAGAGCACAGGAGACTCGGCTGCCCGTGTGGATCGCGCAGGCTGGGGCTGGCGGGCACGCGGGCCGGGGGAGCGGACTGTCTTCCTAGCGAAGTAGGTGGCCTTGTATATTTTTGTTCAAGTGGTGTTTATGTTAATGAAAAAGGGTGGAATTACAAACAGCCCTCCTTCACCCGAGGCCTCGGGGACCAGCTACGCTGGAGCCCCAGGCCCAATCCAAGGCGGGCGTGTCCCGTCCCCAGATTGAGAAGCCCCCAGCGCTTTCCTGAACGGGTGCCGCAGGGCTGCGTGCACCCGAAACCAGGAACCCCGTGTTTGCAGTAGCCCAGCTGTGCAAGGCTGGGACTCCCCAGTCTCCCCTCCGCCACGGCCAGAGGTGCAGTCGGGTTTATGAGCAAGAAAAATGCCCATTCGGGTCCTACAGCCCCTGCAGAAAGGCACCCGATACCTCTTGGGGTGGGGGTCCAAGTCAGTCCCTCCCGGGCCTTCCCGCCCTGCTTTCCCTGCCTCTTTTTCCTTTCCTTTGTTTATCCTCAGCCGGCTTTTCTGTATGCATTTTCCAACCTAGCTGGTGTTTTTCCTGGGGCTCTCAGAAGGCCGCCCAGTGTGCCACCCACAAGCGCTTTTTCTTTTCTCCCCATGCCCACTGCCACCTTCTCATGCAACTCTAGCAAGGGGTCCGCCTGCCCAGCCTCTGCCTTCCCTCCCCCTTGTGAAAGGGTCGGTACCAGTGGGAGGCCAGGCGGGAGAGAGCCCGAGCAGCCCCAGTGGGGAGGTTGGTCCACGCGGGCTGGTGGGGCCCCTGCCGAGGCTGTGCCCAGTGTGACCATAGCCCCCTTCCAGGCCGAGTGAGACGGGTGTCCGGTGCTGTGGGCAAGGGAGGGCCTTGTTCCATCTTTTCCTGGAAGACACTGACTGGACTCAGGAGATTCAGGTTGTCAACCCATTTCCTCAGCCTTCGCAGTCTGCTGTGTAGCTGCTGCTCGCTGGCAGGTGCTGCTTGGGCTGTCTGCACGGAGCAGCCAGGGACCCAAATACCCTGCCCACCTGGAGAACTGGACCTCCCAGGACTTTGGGTACCCACAGTCCCCGGCCTACTTTGAGTCTCAGCTTAGCCCCCCACCCTGGAGGCACGCTGCCCTGCCGGGGCTCCAGCAGAAGTCAGCCCAGGAGAGACAACTGCAGGGACAGGACGGGCAGGGTGCTCTGCATAGAAACCTCGCTGCCTAGGACGGCTCATTCTGACTCCAGGCTTAGGTAGAGAAGAACGCCCACGCAGGCGGGAACAGGTCTGGATCCCCGTGGCCGCAGTCCCCCTCCTCTGCAGGGGTTCACAGTGCGCTCAGAGAGCTGTTGAGGTGGGACTGGTCCTGGTTCACACCTGGTGATCCTTCCCTCCCCAGCCCCTCAGGAGAACCACCAGGACAGAACAAAGCAGGCCTAAGTCACAGTGATCGGTGCCCTCTTCTTCCAAAGAGCTACCATTTGTCAAACCCTCTGACATTTGCCTGACAGGTTTTATAGCACTGAGGCTGAGCAGCGAGAGGGATCCCGTGGGGAGAGGGTGCGGAGTGGAGTGGAGGCCCAGGCCGCAGGCCGAATCTGACACTGTCCTCCCGCTGCCCGTTTCCTGTAAAGGCGCAGGGGCCCTAGGCCCAAGAGTGCGGACGGAGTGACTGTGCACAGTCCCTGGGGTGGGCACCCTGCATCTCTTGGAGTAGCGGTTTGTCAGCAAGGGTGTTTCCTGTCTAGGTCACCAGGGCAGATGCCCTCGAGCCCTGGCAGTCTGGACAGGATTGGTGTTAGGAAGCATTACACCTGCACCTTTAGTTTTTCCAACAAGCGGCATGCCAGGTGGCTCACCTGGAGCTGAGGGGGGCGTATTCTGAGGGGGTCTTGGGAAGCAGAGGATCAGGGATGCAACCCCCAGGGCTCCCCTTCAGGCTGGGGCTTTCCTCACTCCGCCCACAGCTTGGGATTCTAAGGCCAGCCCCCATGGAAGCATCAGCGACCCGTGCTGGAGCCGCTGTCTCCTCGACACTTTCCCTGAGCTTCAGATGCCAGATGCCCAGCCCTGAACTCAAAGCCGGCCCCTGCTGTGCATCCGAGCCAGTCCTCTATCCTGCAATTAAACTGGAGGTCAAATATCTCCCTAACGACGCTATCAGACCAGCGGGCTCATTTTGGCATATATTTAGCTATAAAATACGGGTTGTCCTGAGGAGGAGATGAAAATTATTGTGTTCTGGGAATGAATCCTTTTAGCAGAAACCAGAGCTGTTATTTACCATGGAGAACTAAGTACAGGCTGAGTCTTCCGGGCAGCCTGGCAAGCCCAGCTGCGCTCCCAGACCCTTTCTGGCTGAGCCTGCGCCCCCACTGCGGGCTGCCACGGCGCCCTGGGGATGGAGCAGCTCCGCACGGAGCGACCTACCTGCAGCTCCGCAGCGGGAGCGCAGGCAGGCTGCAGCAAGAATGTGCAGCAGCCAGGCTGGAGACCGACAGGGTCTGCACACCCTGTCTAGGCTGGCTCTGCTTCTACTGTGCTGCCTTGGAAGGCTGTCCCAACCTCTCTGTACCTCAGCAGCCTCACCTCTAAAATAGGGAGAGGTCAGACCCTTCCGTGAAGCTTGGGGGAATTATATCATATGTTAATACGGAGGCTGCCACCCTGTGTCTGATGCAGGGTAGAAGTTTTCTGACCCGTGGCCAGAACAAAACTCAAGACAAGGCTAGGGCTGCAGGTCAGGGATAAGCCCTTGCCTAGCAAGTAGGGGGCCCAGGGTCACACCCCCAGCACTGGGAGCACACTGGGAGAAACACCTGGGGGCTTCGGAAACGAAGGAAGAAAGGAATCCCTGCGAAAGGCAAGGTGGTGGGAGACCTGGGGCCAGGTTGGCACGAGCCCTGGCTGTCACCAGCCACACCTGCCAGGGTGGGTAATCACTTCTCTCCAGGGCTCAGCATCAGGCACCCAAGCAGACTGCACCGCCCCCTAGCCTGGGCATCGGGTGGCCCCAGCAGGAGCCAGAAGCATTCAGAGACACTCAGGGCTGAGCCCCACCCTGGCAGCGCGGGAGGAATCAGGGTTATGTGGCTGAAGCGCCCCTGGATTTAGCCTTTCAGAAAGTGTCCAGGTGTCACAGATGAGGGGGTCCCCAGCCTAAGGTCAGGGTGGCAGGAGCAGGGGCACAGTCAACCCACGCTAAGTGGCCACTGTGCAGGACAGGTGTGGAGGACGGCGGAGGCGGCCCCACTGGGCCGGGCCAGACAGCTTCTGGGCAGAGCAAGGGGCAAGGCACCACGCTCCCACCCTGTCCACGGGCGTCCTGCCTGGACCCCAAGCTCCTGCCGACTGGGTGGGGGCTGTGTCGAGGCAGGAGCAGACCCTAACGATTCCTGTCCTGGCCCAGGGGCGCCTGGCCATTTTCTCCACCTCTGTGCACCGGGGCAGTTTGCGGGTTGTTCGGGGCTGAGAGAAGCACACCGTGTGATACAGGCAGGGCATGTCCTGACTCTGGGCCTCTGTCAGCTCGCCCAGACCAGACTCTGGACAAGGCACAGTGTGACATCCTGAGTTTGAGTGGGCGGTCCAGCCATCACCGTGCGGGCACAGGCATTCTGTCTTCGAAGGCCCTGAGCCAGTGGCATTACTGTCCACATCTGGAAGGTAGGGAACCTGAGGGTCAGAGAGGTTCCATAGTAAGCCAGAAAGTCATCGCAATCAAGTGACATCACCTGTCACTCTCGGAGGCCAGGGGCTGAGCTTGTGGCTGTGGCTGATGGGTGGGAGGTGACTCCGGGAGCCAGGCTTCTCCATGGCTCAGCAGCAGCCAGGGCATGGTGCAGAAAGGAATTCAGCGGGTTCAGCCATGCAGAGGGGCACTCGCACTAGCAACCCTGGTAAGCGTTGTGGCAGCGAGCGTTTGGGGACGAGTGTACGTATGTGACTCTTGACTGTGAAGCGCTGAGCGGTCCAGGCCCAGGTTTATTTGGGCCGCGTCCTGTACTGCCCAGCAGGTCCAAGGTGGACACAGGAAGGGCCGTGCGGCGGCCACAGTCCATCCAGCACCCCGACTTGGACCAGCTGCAGGTTGTGTCAGAGACAGGCATCCTGGCACAGACCAGCCTGCACCAGGGCTCTGGGCTGCTGCTGCTGGGAGGGTCTCCCATTAGAGACGACGGTGAGACGTGGGCCCTTGGGAGCATCCAACATGTTACTCACAGAAGGAAAATCTGCTACCCACAACTTTTATTTCATCCGAAGCTTGTTTACTGTCCCATAAGCGAGCTGCTCCAGCGAGGGGGCGGAAGTACAATACTCCGATTGTGTCCCCGGGGCCTCAAAATTGCAGTTCTTATACAAACTGAGTTCTCGCTGCTGGGAGGGTTCTTCTCGTTTTCTTCCCTCTCAAGTGGGACTGAATGGCCCCTTGTGTGAGCGGAGATGGCAGGCGCTCGGGGAGGACTGGGCTCGCTCAGACAACCTGTGCCCTTTGGGGATGGTGCTGGGCCGTGTCCCGGCTCACTGTGGCCTTGTGCGGCCGATCTGCAGGGTGACAGTGGTAAGGAGAGCTGGCCTGGGGCTCTGCGTGGCCCTCAGAGAGCACACTTGAGATGGAACCATAGCGTCCTTGGTGTCAAGCTGAGGACTGTGTCTCCGTCGCCTCTAGTCACCGTAGCACCGTGACGAGAGGGACTTCCGGTGTGGCTGTGGAGGGCCAGGGAGGAAGTGACCTGCCACTGTCTGTGCCACCAGGGAGCTCGGCACATCTTGCTGCTTCCCCTACCCCACCCCATGCGTCCCTGTGCGCTCAAGAAAGACAATTGCATTTTTTTTTTTAATTCCGGAAAAAATAAAACATACAAAAGTAAAAAAGATAGCACACCCAGCCCGGGCGTGAGACCTTGGTGAGACAGGGCATTGGCCCAGGGGCACCTGGCCACGCACTCATGACCACCTCTGACAGCAACCATGAGGCCTAGGCACCCCGGACCACGAAGGTGCTACAGGACACAGGCCTGGGCCAGCAGGTGTTGGACGCAGTGCTTCATGCTGAGTCAAGGGTGATGGGGATGAGGACGTGTGTATGGGGGCAGGGCACCCAGAATGACCCAGGAAGTGCTCCATGCAGCTTTGCAAAGTGGGAAGAGATGCGTTCTTATTCGTGCTTCAGGGTGTGAGTCATCTGAGCATCTGTCTGACTTCCTAAGGCGCCTCTCCAAGCAGGATCTGTGAGATTGGTGACCTAATTGGAAGACAGTTCTTGATGCAGAGTGTCTGATGTGACCAATGGCTGTGTCTCCATCAAAACCAGCGCCGTCCTTGTTTTCCAGGATCTGAGGTGTAGTGGGCACCCCTGGGCTTAGTGTGCTATCTTCTTTACTTTTGTATGTTTTGTTTTTTCCAGGATTAAAAAAAAAATACAGTTGTCTTTCTAGAGCTCACAGGGATGCACGGGGAGGCAGGAAGTGGATCTGGAACTATATCCCGGCTTCCAGTCCTTTGCTTATCTCATTTTCCTTTTCAAAGCCCTGTCACGCAGCAGAAGAATAACTTCAGTGTTGGCTGTTGGTCTCCCATCTATTACGGCTGCCCTGACAGAGCACTGTAGCTTGCTCAGCCTGTTCTCAACAGCCGTGCCTTTCCCTCTGCTGAGGCTGGCATCTGGGCTGGGGTGTGCCCAGCAGGCCCCATCCTGGCTCTCCCCTGCCATCTCCTCGCAGTGGGAAGGAACACAGAAGAGAGCTCTGTGTTCCTTTGCTCAGGTCTCTAGTGGGGCCGAGGATTTCAGCATGTGAGTTTGGGGGTCACAGTCCAGAGTGCTGTTCTGTGAGACCATTGGGGCAGGCCCTCTGCCCCATACCGTACACCTGGACATAAAGGTGAGCAAGACAGGGCACCTGGACACTGTGAGTGTCTGGACGCCATCAGGGTTCTAGGGAGTGGGCAGGATGTTTGGGGACCTGCTGGGGTCCCCATCAATGCACCAACTGCAAGTCACACCCGTTGCCTTCCAAGAGGCTCAGGTTCTGGCATGTGATGTCACTCACACCTCCCAAGGCACTTTGAATGGATGGGATTTAGCGTAGGGGGTTGGGTGCTTACAGAATCATCTGAAAGGCTTGAAGTGTGCTGCCCTGGTGACAGGTAACTCTGGGGACTGCACAGCTCGCACTTGCCAGAGAGGTCCCTGAGTCTCTCCACCGGGAAACTGGAGCCACAGGAGGCCGCAGCTGAACCCAAGAACATATGTCTGCCTGCCTTTGTAGATGCTGGGATGCCGTCCAATATGGAAAGCCTGGGTGTCCATCCCCTTGGACATCACCTCAGCCTCTCTCATGCCCTGGGCTTGTATGGTTACATCTCGTTGGCTGGACCGCTCTGCCTTGCTTGCAAGTGATCCTGGGAAGTGTAGTCCATTTACTCTGCAGAACAGGTGCTCCTGGAAAATGTAGTTCCTTTGCTTTCTAGAGCCAGAAGACCCTTCAGAAAGGGGTCACATACAGCAGCACCAACACAGGTCTCCTCTTTGTGCCCACAGCCCTTGTCCTTGTGACCAGCGGGAGGCATGGGCCTCTGGCCCCCTGTACCTCATCCTTGTGTCCAGCACAGCGGCATCCACAGACTGGGACAGGAAGTTGGAGCTCCAGTGTTTACTCAGGCCCAGTGGTTAACATGAAGCTTCAGTGCTGGGGGCAAAGGCTCGTAGTGAGCAGCAAGAAAAGGGCAAGTCAGCGGGAAAGATGGTTCCAAGTAGAGTCGGTACAGCACAGAGAAGAAACCCAGAGCCCCTGGATGCCAGGGACCAGGCAGGTAGTAACCTCTGGCAAGTGAGAAGGGTGTGTGCAAAGGTCCTGAGGTCACAACCACACCATGTTTTCCAGCATCAGAGGGAGACACATGTGGCTGGGGTCCGGAGTAAAACACTGAGGGGCAGAGTGGGTGGAGGGGGAGTAGGAGAGTGGGCAGGGGCCAGGGGTTTTCTCCTGGCCTGCCAGGCCTCCAGGGTGTGGATTTCACCCTAAATGTGACTGTGTAGATCCCTCTATTGAGGATTTGTCAGGGCAAATGGCATGCTTTGTTGGGGGTTTAGGTCATATCTGCTCACTTTGCCTGAGTGGTAAGAGCTGTGTCTCCCTCATGCAGAGCCTGTGGCCTGGGGAAGGGACCCCAGTACACCCCAGGGTGACCCTGAGCAGCCCAGCCCCCCGACTCTGGCTGCAGAGACTGAGAAGTAATAAGAGACAATTGCTGAAGCCTCTGGGTTCTGGCATGGTTTGTTAAGCTGCCAGCAATAACCAGAAAAACCCATTTACATTTTTAAAATAACCCTTTTACTGAAATACCACATACACAGGGATGTCCCCTTGCCCAGGCAGCAGGCTCATCAGGACAAAGCTGCTGCCCCCAAGACAGGCTCCAACATCTCCGTGGTGACCCCTCCCCTCAATGCCCCCTCCCCTGCCTCGGAGCGCAGACAGCACGAGCTTAGGCGCCTTGTGCAGGCCTCGTCCTCCCCTGGTGCAGGAGGCCTTGCGGGTCATTGCATGGGGCCCCATTGCCCTCGTGCTGCTGACCATGTTATGCTCCATGGCACCGTGGAATAGGAGCTGTGGGTCACTCCCGCGGTCACCAGGATGGCTGGGGTGTGTGTGTGTGTGTGTGTGTGTGTGTGTGGTTCAGGTGGGGCCTCAGGCTCTCCGCATGTGCACACCTCCAGCTCAGGGCTCAGTGCCATCACCGCTGTCTTCTCTCTCAGGACAGCCAGGGTCCCGGCCACCTGTACCGCTCTACCTGGCTGCTGAACCACGCTGGCTCCTTTGGTCTGAGTTGTGGGCTTTTTATAACTGGTGCCCCAAGCCATGTGGTGTGCCGTGGACCCAGCACCCCACCGGGAAGGCCCGTCTGGTGTCCCCCGTGCGTCTCCCATGACCACGTCCATCCTTGTGAGCATGGGGAGGCCTAGCCCTACAGGGCTGTGTGTCTGGGGAGGAACTGTGGGCCCTGGTACAGCCAGGTGGGGGACGCTCGGGGCAGCAGGGACTGACCCCAAAGACAGCACACTGGGGGTCAGGTCAGAGATGCTGCTGCCCAGGGGTGGGGCTCAGTCCCAGGCCAAGAGCAGATGTCCACGGTCCTCATCCTTGCACACACAGGAGGCAGCTGGCCATGGCACTGACAACCTCTGGCTTTCAGAACTGAGAGAAAATCAGGGTCTACTGCCTTAAGGCCCTCAGTTAGGGGGCTAAAATCCATATTTCTGTACCTAATCCTACACACAGGAATGCACACGTGTGCTTGCTACATAGGGACGTAGCATTATGAATCCATAGGTAGTGAGTCAAATTCATTGATTTGTGTGAGGAAGACAGGATTTTGTCCAGCATTTTATGTCCTGATACAGACACAAATCCAAGACCACATCGGGGCCCTCTTGTTTTAATTATTTCACTCCTTTAAACAACAAACACTGTGGCTAAAACAAACAGAAAAAATCTTTTTCTTGAAACAAACAGAAAGGGTTCAGCGCACTTGAGTGACCTCCTGTTCCCACCGCCGTGGAGACAGATGCAGGCTTGAGACAGAGATGTGGGGTGCATCTGGGTTTTGGGGTTTTCTCTTCTGAGGGATGAGAGAGGAGCCTTCCGAGAAGTGCACCAGTGAGCCACCCAGGCCGCTGTGTCAGCCCTGCTGACTGGCTCTGCTGTGGGCTGGTCTTGGGCAGCTGTGCTTCCCCAGGCCTCTGGGGGCCAGCTACAGGCAGAACCTCCACCCTCTCTGATCAGACCGCCCTCCCAGACACTTGTCTCAGTCTGTTTTCTGTAGCTATAATAAAATAACCAAGGCTGAGTACTTTATAATAAATAGAGGCTTATGTAGCTCACAGTCTTGGAGGTCAGGAGTTCAAAGCCAGCTGGCCCTGTCTGTGTGGCCTCTGCTCCTCACCCCTTGCCCCCATGTGTCACCATGCTGTGTCGTCATGCAGCTGCTAATAGCACCCTGGCAGAGACAGGGAGCGAGAAAGGGGTGGGGCAGACTTGCCCACTTATAACAATCATTTGCATACCCCCCCCAAGGGGAGGCTGCTGTGGGGAGCAGCTGAAGCTGGAGGCCCACCAAGGCCAGCCTCAAGAGTACAGTGCCTGAGGCAAGGAACATGAATAAGCTACTCCAGTCTCAAGAACACAGCGCCTGCGACAGCTATTAGGCGGAGCCATTCCGTGATATTCAACCTCCCAAGTGTGTGTGTAAATTACCTGCAGCTGTTGGAGCCTCTCCTCCTCCTCTTCCTCCTCCTTTGGGCCTTCCGGTCAGGAAAGAGGGCTCGTTACGGCCTCAGTTTTCTGTGTTCTGACTCTTGTCCTTCTTTCCCCGTCCTCACCCTGGGAACTTCGAGAGCTGCCTAACCACCTTCCACTAGGCTCCTCCTCTTAAAGGTCCTAGGACCCCACCACCACCACCACACTGAGAGTCAAGCCTCCAAGATGCCAGCCCAGGGCAACAGCCAGATCCAAACCCCCACAAGAGGCTATCTGTTCTGAGACCTGGGACACACCAGCCAGGACCTCCAGCCCTTCTGTGCCTCAAACAGTTGGGAATCCTGCCGTCAGACTTGCTGTGTCCAAGTCTCCATCTCCCCACAGTTCAAAGACCCAGGTCATTTATCCCCTCTGAAGTTTTTCCTCCAGCAGCCCAACAAGGCCCTCCTAGTGAGCTCAGTAGGGAACCCCTGGCACTGTGGGAAAGGAGCCATTGTGACCACATCAGAGTCCTGTCTGCCTGGGCCAGTTAGCACTGCACTGACTGTGGGAAGGGAGACACCAACTCCAGACCTCCTGTAGCCGGTCCCCTGGGGGGGGGTAGGGGGACAGAAACAAGGACCTGAGATGCATGTGGTGCATCCCTTGTCTAGGGAAAGTGCTCAGTGGGAGGCTGAGTCCCACTCACAGGACTGTGGAGAACTTCCCATACTTCGCACCTCACTAAACACATTGTCTAGCACCTCCTGGCCAGCAAGCAGGGAACAAGTACCAGGTGTACTACCAGGCAAAAGCAGAATTTGAAGAGAGAGAGCAAGCACCAAAACCAGACTTACAGGGCACCATGGCATCCCAAGCCATGGCACACATTGTACTGGGATTTAAACACTCTAGGGGGAAGGGTCACCTGGGCCATGCACAAGCGAGTGTGCCCTGCAAAAGCATCCTCCACATCAGCCCCCTTCACATCACAGGGCGAGGATGCACTCTGTTAGCAGGAAGCTGTGACCATCGAGCTGTTGGGAACTACCTTAACAGTTGCTAATGGGTTCACTTTTTAGGTTAAAAGTCATGACCAAAAGAAGGATTCTCTTTTCTGAGTTGATCCAGAGGAGACAATCAGAAACAAACAAGGAGTTGCAGGAACTGGGATTTGGGTTCAAGATGAGGATGGAGTTGGTAAAGGAGGGCGTCTCCCAGGAAGGAGCCTCCAGGGTCAGAGTGCCTGTGACAGAGTGGTGAGGCGGAGGCTTGCCAGCCCTCTGTCCCGACAAGAAGGAGCTGGTCTCAGGGCCCCAGATCCTGGCAAGTCTGAGATGAGGGTTGTGGGTACTTCCAGTTCATAGATGGTGCCCTCTTGCTCTTCTACATGGCAGAGAAAGATGGAGGAGAGGCAGGAGATTAATTTGCTTCAGGAAATTGGCTCACACTGCTGGGAGGCCGTAAACTCAGGCAGGAGCTGGTGCTGGCTTCTTCCTCTCCAGAAAGGTACAGTTTAGCTCTTAAGGCCTTCACCTGGTTAGATGAGGCCCACCCACTGTATGGCTGATCATCTGATTTACTTAAAGCCAGCTGACTAACCACATGTATCAAACACCTCCAAAGAGAGGCTCAGTGAGGGCTTGATGAGGGAATGGGACAGCATCCTGGACATAGGGATGCATAGACCTGGCTGTGGCAGGATGTGAACTTGTCAAGGGGACAGAAAGCCAGAGCCATGACCCTTGTGGGCCTTTCTGCCCCCTGGCTCAAGGACAACTTCCTAGAGCTTCCTGGAGAGGAGGCCCCTGCCCAAGACCCGTGCTCCCCACATGGGCAGAGGGCAGCATAGCAATCACACCAAGCATTTATTGCACACCAGCGGCCACCAGCACCCCAGAGTATTATGCACTCCTTTAGCCAGACATCTGGGCCCTTGGGTTCTGAAATGCAGATGCGCTCATACCTGAGGACACCGAAGGGCAGGTGGGTCCTGCAGGTCACAAGTCTGGCAGGCACAAGAGCCAGGATTTAACCAGATGCTGTGCTGCTAGCACCTGCCCCCCAGCCCGGTGCACACGGCACCTCAGCAATGTCACTCTCCGCCCTGAGTCAGGCGTGGGGCTGACAGCCAGCAGCCGGGGGACACCTTTTTCTGTTCATTCTACCCCGGAGAACAGAGGATGGGGACATGGCTCCTTATCCAGAGCAGGACACCAGCCCCACCACAGCCTCTGAAGTGTTTTGGGAACCCATGTCTGCTGAACACTTTGGGGAAACATGAGAAGAATTTTTCAAATGTCAGTTTTCTTTTCATCCATGATAGATTTGCTTTTGGGGTAATAAACATAAAATTTCAAACTTTCATCCCACTGCAGTGAGTAAAAATAATTTTCCTGTTTGGTTTTTTTTTTTTTTCTTTCCTTTCTTTTTTGACACAGGGTCTTCCTATGTAGACCAGGCTGGCCTCAGACTCACTGCCATCCTCCTACTTCAGCTTCCCGAGTGCTGGGATTACTAATGTGTGCTACCATGCCTGGCTTTCCCCACTGAGTTTTCGATAATCGTACCCTGGCTTTGGATTCATATCTGGCTGGAGTCCGGGGAGACCTGAGACCTAGGGCGGGGTATGATGAACTGAGGCGCGATGCCCAGGGAAGCTGTGGTCTTTGCTCCTGCGCAGCGGCGCTGGCTGGTATTCATGTGAGTGGCCTTGCACTGGCACATGGGCAGAGCCCAGGGCTGTTCCGGCGCGTCCCTGAGCCAGGCGCTTTTCAAGCAGGGAAAGAGCCTCACAGCACCCAGGAGCCTCAGGAAATATGCCCCTGGGGCGAAGCACTTAGCCCTGGCCCCAGGCTTTGCCGGTGTCACCTGCTGTGGCCATCAGCGCTCTCCAGCCCCCTCTAGCTTCCCGGTGTGGTGTTGGGCCCCAGGACCTGCACCCCTGGCTGCTCGGGCAGAGGCTGGGTCTGCCGGAGGGCGGAGCTGCCCGGAAAACGTGAGTCTCCACCACCGAAAGCACCGCGCCACGGAAACCGCGGCAAAATTGCTCCTTCCTTCAGCAGGCAGCTCCAGGAGGCTGGGACAAGAGGGCATTGTGTTGCGAGGGCTCCCGCCCCGGCACAAAGGGTGCCTTTCAGGGCCCCCGACACCGGACGGCCTGGCGAGACGGGATCCCCAGGCCTCCATTCCTGAGCTCCAGGCACCACAGCCTGGGTGAGAGCTGCCGCCCCGCAAGGAGCGGCCTGCGAGGACCCTGGCCTTGGCTTGGCTGAGCTGTCCTGCCCAGCACTGGCTGGCTGAGAAGTGGCTCTTCCCAGAGGGTGGCAGCGGGGATGGCATGGAGGCTCCTGCTATCTGTCTCGGAAAGTCATTTGTTCCTGGGAGAGGACCGGGTGTGATGGCTGGGATTATGGGTGTGGGGCTTTCGGAAAGACCCCACAGGAGAGGGAGCCCTGGTACCCGAGGGACCCGGAGCTCAGAGGCTGGGTGGGCAAGCAAGGACTCACATGGAGCTTACAGACCTGAGACCCGAGGACAGCCTGGATACAAAACCATCTCGGTCCTGCAAAATCTGTCTGTCCTCTGGCCTGGGGAGGCCCAGGTGGGCAGGGCTTGCATGGCCAGTGTGGGAGTGTGTGCTTGTGAGTGTGTCAGTGTGTGTGTGTGTGTGTGTGTGTGTGTGTGTTGGGGAAGATCTAAAAGTGTAATTGCTTTCAGCAGAACACAGCCCACGGTGTAATTAAAGCGAGGGGGCTGCCGGCTCCCAGCGTCTAAGTGATTTCATGTGCGTTTGGTGATTATGCCCCTCTCCCGGGATAAAAGTGTGGCTTCTATTTTCACATACAAAATGGTTCCCAGACCCGGAGGCAGGGCCACATTCCCTGACTGCCTGGGTATGAGGCTGGCCGGGGCTGGCCGAGGGGAAGCGGGCTTCAGTGGGTGCTGGTGAGGCGGTCCGAGAGGAGGGAGAGGAGGACCAGGCTGCTGGACTCAGGATGGCCACGGCCACTGTCCCTGCTGGAGCCCCGAGCGCCCTGGGCTTTGACCCCCAGCCCCATCACCCCATTAACACCCGGAATTCGGCCCAAGTGCCCTTAGACCCCGAGGAGTGATCACTTGCTCTGGCTGGGGAGGCCAGGCAGCGACGGCACCCCTGTCCCCTCGCACCACGGGGCTTTCTCAGGAGCCAACTAGGGGCAGCTCCAGCAGGGACTTGAGCCAGGCTGCAGCCAGGAGAGCACAGGCTGGGAGAGCACAGGCCGTCCCTTTACAGCGTTAAGAAAAAAGGTTGACATAAATTTCAGAACTTTTTTGAAGTATTTTTAAGTTGCGTTTCTCCCTCTCTCACCTCCTGTTCCACCATGGCCTCTGTGGGGCTTTTGTTCGCATTTTGCAAGTCAGTAGTGTTATTGAGGGGTACTGTTCCTCAGTGCAAACCTACCCCACTCAGAGCAGACTGGACGCGTTCTGGCCTTGGGCTGCGTGGCCTCTGTGCTGCCTGACACAGAGAATAAGAATAATCAGCATGTATGTAGCTGGAGTGCTCGGAGCAGAGGCCTGTGCCCTCCTCATCCTCACTTGGCTTCTACCCTAGGGGACAGTGGCACAGGGCACGATGCTCCTCTGGCCATGAGGGCAGCCCAGACCCTTTGCTGTGGTCCCTGTGCTGCCTCAGGGAAGTTGCCCCTAGTAGAACCTTGCCTTGGATCCTGCCCAGTCCCCCTGCACTGTGGCCATCAGCAAGATACCTAACTCCCTCCACAGCACTCTCTGTGGGTCCACCTCACATGGGGAGACAGGCTGGAGGGACATTTCGGATCAGGCTGAAATCCACCCAGAGGAAGTATGGAAGCGGGTTGCAGGGTTAGGGTGGCCCTCGTGGCCTGCGGTGTGGCTTTGGAAGGGCTGCTTCCTATCTCTGGGCCCAGGGGTGAGGGTGACAGTGCTGAATGCACTGAACAGGTGTGGGTCCCGGGTAGGTGAAGGTATGACTCACCCTCTCCTGTCCGAGGGGTATTTAGGTATCCCTGTGCTCTGTTACTTGGCTAAGTTGTGTTTCTGACGGGAGTTTTCCATTTATCCCCGCTGTTGGCACTGACAGAGGTCTGTCCCTGTGTCACCTGAGTTCTGCCTGTCCTTGCAGGCGGGCAGTGCTGGGGATGGAACCAGGGCCTCACCTGCTGGCCAGTGCCCACCAGAGCGGCGCACAGCCCGGCACCTTCTTCCGTGCCTTCAAGGCTGTCCTGAGTCTGTCCTCACACTGATGACGTGGGCTTCCTCAGCTTTGCTTTTTGACGGCGCCGTGAGAGCGTCGTTGCTTGTGCCAACCTTTTGAGGAACTCATCTCCACTTTTACTGTCTTCTGCTGCTTTTTTCTGTCTCCTTGATTTCTGCTCACAGCCTTCTTTCTTTGTCCTTCTGCTCCCTTTCTGTGTAGCTCTGCTTTTCTTAGCGTCCACACTGCGCATCTAATAGGCTACGCTTCTACTGCAAGTGTTTTATTTGGGGCTGGGAGTGAGATAGGGTTTCACTGTGCAGTTCAAGCTGGCCTTTAACTGACTAGAGGGCCCAGGTTGGCCTTGAACTCTTAGCAGTCCTGCTGCCTCAGCCTCCCCAGTGTTGGGATTACAGGTGTGCACCTCCAGGCCCATCTTGCAAGCATTTTAAAGTAGCTTAATCTTCCTTGTGCTTTCTTCTGTAATCTATGGGTTGTTTGAAAGTATGTTTCCCTCATTTCCAAGTGTTTTCAGGTTTTTCCAGGTATTATGTTGTCGATTTCTGATTGAGTTCTATTCTACACAGGAAACATCTCAGTCCCCTCCTCCGAGGGAGAGGTCCTCTCCTTCCCGGCATCCAGTCTTGAGGAGGATTTCTTGTGCGTTCACACAGAAAGAATATCTGATGCTTGAGTGAATATTCCATGAATCTAGTTAGGTCAAGGTCAGTAACACTGTTTCAATTTTTTCTTGGAGGATTCTGGCATCCAACCCAGAATCTTCATGCTGAGCTACCTCCACCTTCCCTCCCTCCCTCCCTCCCTCCCTCCCTCCCTTCCTTCCCCCTTTCCTCCATACATCTTTTTCTTTTTTCTTTCTTTTCTTTTCTTCTCTGTCTCTCTC
>PVLD010016628.1:0-44365 GCA_004027595.1 Dinomys branickii | reverse complement strand
TCATAAATCCCGTCGGGGTACCCAGCCAGCTCTTCCGTCCCGGGGACAGTGCAGTCAGAAATGCTGCTCGGATGTCCCTCGCTGGGCAGAGTTTCTCCCCGACTCAAAAAAACTGGTCAGGGCGCCCAATCAACTCACCCTGGGATCGTGCAGGCAGGAAAGCCGCTCAGATGTATCTCCCTGGGTCGAGCTTCTTCCCGACTAAGAAATCCTGTTGCGGTGCTCACTCGGCTCACCCGTTCCGAGATCCGTGCAGGCAGGAGATCCCGGCACTCCCTGGCCCTTCTCCGCCTCCTCGGCGTTCTCGCAGGAGCTGCCGACCGCAGCCGCCACAGTGCCCGCTCTCCGGCTGAGGATGGCGCCAGCTGCAGGGTTGGGGCTCTGAGTAGGATCCCTGTTATTTGTGGGGATTAGCACAGTCTGCCCAAGGAGCGCATTCTCCGAGTTTGCTGTGCTCCACCGCCTCCAAAAATTCCTTGTCGCAGCCACCTGTGAGCTGTTCAGGTTTGGGAGATGGGAGGGTCCGTCCCGCCGGGATTGCACTTGGTGTTACACTGGACTTGGCGGAGCCGCGGCCTGTGCAGCGCCGATCACCTCGGGCACCCAGGTTTCAGAGCCTGCCTGCTTCTCGCTGCGGCATATCCAGCCGACCCGTTAATGCTCAGGCAGCGCAGAGCAACACGTTCAGTTGGAATTTTGCAGCCGCGGACCTGGCACCCGCACGCAAAAGATCGGTCTCTGGGAGTTTCCCTCTGCCGCTCATCTGGTCGCCATCTTCCGGAAGTCCTCAGATTTCGAGATCTCATCTTATTAAAAAGCTTTTGAACAGCAAGAGAAATCACTAACAGAGTGAAGAGACAACCCATAGTGTGGGAATAATTTTTTTGCCAGCTGTTCCTCAGGCAAAGGATTACTATATGGAATATGTAAAGCACTCAAAGAAGTCAGATCCCCCAAATTTAAAGACCTAATCCAAATAAGGTGATCTGAAATGAATACACACTTCCCAGGTGGAAGATGTAGCAATGGCAAATAAATGTATGAAAAAATGTTCAATATCACTGGTCATTCAAGAGATGCAAATTAAAACAATGCTGAGATTCCATCTCAGCCCATAAAGAATGACTATGATTAAGAACTCAACCAATAACAAATGCTCGTGTGTCTGTGGGGAAAAGAACCCTTCTCCACTGTTGGTGGGAGTATAGACTGGTGCAACCACTGTAGAAATTAGTGTGGAGATTCCTCTAAAAACTAGGACTATAACTCAGCTATATTCCTTCTTGGTATCTTCCCAAAAGAATTAAAAGTATCATACTACAGTGATATACACATTAATATTTACAGTAGCACAGTTTTTAATAGTCAAATCTTGGAAACAGCCTAAATTCCCATCAACTAGTGAATGGATAAAAAAGATGTGGGGTTTTTCATACAATGGAGTACTACTCTGCCATAAAGAAGGATAAGCCTAAGGCATTTCTAGGTAAATGGATGTACCTTGAGACCACACTTTTAAGGGAAATGAACATACATGTGTAAATACCACATTATTTCTCTGGTGTGAGAAACCAAAAGCGTAAACAAGGACCAAAATGTATAACACGTATTATGAAAAAGGAAGAAAACATTCAAATGAGGAGGGGAACTAAGGGGGGGGGAGGAAAAATGGAAGGAAGAGAAAAATGAAAATAAATGATAAAAAAAGGAAAAGTGGCAACAAAGCTTTTGTAAATAGGGGGAGAGGAGGAGCTGAAGGGAAGGCAAGATAATGGGAAATAAACAGGTTATATCACGTGCAGGTACAAATTCTCTATGATGAATGTGAGATATATAAGTATATATATCAGTAATACCTGGGTGCAGGAAGACAGGGTGAAAAAAACTGTCTATCTGGAACAAAGAGAAGTGGGTTTTTTAATAGGGCTTGAAAGAAGGCAAGCGACATTAGTTCAAAAGGTTTCTTTTTCCTTTAAAACTGCATCTCACTACATAGTCCAGGCCGGCCTCAAACCACGCCGATCCTCCTGCCTTAGCCTCCCAAATCCTGGGGTTACAGGCCTGAGCCACCGTGCCTGGCTTAGGTAAGAAGGGCTTAGCAAACATCAGTGGTCAGAATTCTCAGAGTCTGGCATGAATGTGGATGTTATCAGACATCTTGGTGCTTCAGGGATCCCATGCTTTGCCTTCTCTCTCCCTCTATGACCTCCTGTGTTTGTCAAGGGCAAGAGCACTGGAGCTGGGCTGGGTTTTCTCTGGGAATTAGGCCCTTGCTGAAAAATAGTTTGGGTGCACAGAAAGTCATGCCTGAAGCGAATGTGAGCAGCCCCTTTTTGTTTTTGTTTTGAGACAGGTTTCTCTAAATCCCTAAAGTGCCCAGGCTGGGCTCAAACTTTTAGAAATTTTCCCTCTGCCTCCCAGAATGCTGGTGTTGTAGGCCTGTGTCACCACACCCGACTCTTTTCACCTGTCTTTGCTTCTTCTCTCTTAACTCACTCAGAACCATCTATCTTGGCTGTAGCATCCCGGAAGTTCTTTCTGTTCTCTCATCATCTTTCACTCTATGTAAATGGGATTGGGCACTGTAGCTTATGTGGAGCCAACAGGGTTTTTAGCCTAATTATTACTCATAAAGAAGAAATACAATAATTGTTTTAAGCACCGAGGGTTTAGACAGTTTCGGTAAAGAACTATGTTTTTTAAAGGTAGTACAAAGCTCTAATGGTCATAATAGTTCCTTAACTATTTTGCCGTAGTCAACTCCATGTTCCAAGAACCAAGTTATTTTTAAGATATGACTCATAGATCTGATATATTTCTTTCTTTTTTCTTTCCCCTTATTATACTGTCTTGATCTAAAGGCTATAACCTTGAGCCTAGTGTATTGATTGATTGATTGATTGATTATAGTGCTGAGGGTTGAACCCAGGGCTTTGTACATGCTGGACAAGTGCTTTATCATTGAGCTACATACTTTAGCTCTTATTCTGACTCAATTTATACAACTGAAGATATTTACTAGGAACCAATATATATCATATTTCTTTACCCACCTGATATAGGAAGCATGTAACTCCTGAACTGTTAGATATCAAATGTGCACAAGTTGTGCTCTGTCATGGTTTGTGTCTGCATGTTCCCCCAAATCCTCATGCAGTTATGGGGTGGCTTTTAGAGTTTATGACTGATCCATGATCCAATGCTGGGACTATGGGTGTGAGAGCCATACCGCCCTAGGGCAGAGAGTTTGCTGGGATTATGGATGTGAGAGCTATACCCACCTTAGGACAGATAGTTTGTATATGTGAAGGAGAGAAAGAGGCTGCTGGCTGCCATTACTGCTGCCATTCCTCCCTTTTGCTCTTGCTGTCTTTGCTGTGTTCCGCTGTCATGAACTGTTGCACTTTGCCATGTGCCACTGTGCCTCAGAACCAGCCAAGTATGGACTGAAACCTCCACAAACTGTAAGCTAAATAAACCTTTCCTTCCTTCATTTTGGGCATTGGGCATTTTGTCTCAGCAACAAGAAAAAAGTAACCAAGACATGCTCTCACAACACTGAGGAATGAAACCGCAAACCAGAGGAGGGAGTAGGAGAGTATCACTGGAAATAAGTGGAAGAAAAACAGCTCCTGTATTTCCAAGTGATGTCCCCAACATGTAGCCACCAAAGCCCTTCATCAAGGGTAATTTATACTGCAAAATCACAACATGGTACAAAGTGGGTCAGACTACAATCAACCTATAGGATTACGTGTATAGCCACTTAGCGGGATACTGATCCAATAGAGAAATTAGTTGTATCAAGGGTACATGGAAAAAGAAATCATTTTGGGGAAAGAAGGGGAGTACAGATCCAGATGTTCTGCTCATCCACCTATATGTCTGATGCTTAGCGGAGCCCACTGAATCAGGTGGTGCTAATTAACGTACAATCACAAGCTGCTGTTTATCTTTCAGGCCTGACTATTGCATCTTAATCCTGAGGCCTAGATCCTTTATACTTGCCTCCAGCCCCAAATCTGATATTTCTATTTTTGGGCTGAATGCCCTGAGGGCCCAGTTCCTCTCTGACTGTATATTAGTTTTTGTCTGACGTAGTTGCCTATAATAAATTCATCT
Organism: Dinomys branickii; assembly: GCA_004027595.1. Taxonomy (NCBI): domain Eukaryota; kingdom Metazoa; phylum Chordata; class Mammalia; order Rodentia; family Dinomyidae; genus Dinomys; species Dinomys branickii. Next base: position 40,243 of record PVLD010016628.1, on the reverse strand, counting down.
GCGGACATACACTTGTTGTTTCTATATCTTAGCTATTGTAAATAATAATGCAATGAACACAGGAATTCAGATATCTCCTTAACATATTTATTTTATTTCCTTTCAATTTTACCCAGAAGTAAGATCCCTAGATCACATGATAGGTAATTCTAATTTTTATTTAGTTTTTGGTACTCCATGTTATTTTCTATAATGGCTACACTAATACTCAGGATATTTGATTACAATCTTGGCAGCTTTGGACAGCAGATTCCTAATTGTACCAGTTCCAGTCATTAAGTCAATGACAGATAGTTTAAATTATTGTTTCTAATTTCCCTATCAACAAAGATAAGTTGAATCATGCTGAAGTTATACCACCATGTTTTTTTGGATTTGTAAGAGAATAAAAAATCCCAATCAATTATGTTTCTTAAGTATATGTTGAGTCTATTATTCAGAGAAACTGGAGGCCTCTGCAGACAAGAAATGGCTCTAAAAAGTTGTCCTTTTGTAAAAAGGAGGTCGATCTCCATGTTAGTAAAGGAAATAGGAAATACAGAAGTATTTCTCTATGTTGACCCTCTCTTCCTTTCTTGAGTCTGAGGGATCTTTCCAAAGGAAGATTGTAGATGTGACATCAGCCCAGAGATGACTAGTGCTGGCTCCCACCTGGCACTCGTCACTTACATGCCAAGGCAACCTTTGCTATTTTGTCCATGCTCTTCTTAATCATTCAGAGACTAGGCAACCTCCCTTCACCAGAGAAGCTCAAGCCCCTCTTTGAATTGGTAAGAATCAGCTGCCTTGTCTTTCTTGGAGTCTAATATTCCCCACCCTGATCAGGGCATACAATAAATTTCCTGTTGTTTTTCTGCTGTCTACTGTCAATTGTTAGTTTAATTCATAGACTACAGTTATAAAAACTTCAGAGAGAAAAGAGGAAAGAAAATTTAAAACTTCTCTGCTTCTCTTCTTTAATACAAAAAAGTATATTCCTCAGTCATTCAAAGTGTTTCAAGTGAATTGTTAGGAAAGTTGTGTTCCATACGGCTGCATATTATGCTAGATTACTCTTATGCCACCTCATCACATGCTTCCTTTATTTCAGGGAGCTGGGAAGGGACAGCCTGTGCAATTTTGCACAGACTATTGAGGATTTCTTAAGAAAAGTAACACTTTGGGTGACAGTTATTGACCAAGATGAATCACATCTTTCTACCTAAATTTAAGGGAAAAATGCTTGGAAGTACAAAGAAGCTGAAAATCTTTGTGAATCCCACTATTGTCTGTTACATAATACAATGTACATGAGAGGCATAATGATTTCATTAGTCAGTGGCTGAAAGTAATGTAAGAAAGTCTATTCTTACAGGCATATGCAACAGGAAAATCACTGGGCTCTCTTCAATGTCTCATTCACTATTGGAATACAGGTGGGAAGTGGTGAGAAAAGTATGCATATGATTATACAGGAGGTCGAGTGGCTTCTGTGTCAGGAGGAAGTGAAAGTAACTACACTTCACTAAAGGATTGCATGTGTGTGTGTGTGTGTGTGTGTGTGTGAGTGTGTGTATACACATGCATGCACGGTTGTGTTTTCTACTGGCAATAAAAATTAAATAATTGAAATATTTGCCTTCATAAAGCCTACACCTTAAAAGCAAGTTACTATGCTTATACAGAATCCAGGGAGCCACCAAGACAAGATTTGATTTCTTCATGAAGGAACATAAAAGTAGAGGGAAAGCAAACGAGACTTGAGACTTGGCTGGAAAAGATACTGATTATCAGGGATCAGGAAAGCTCTTGTGTGCTGTGGAAATAGTAGTAGGATTAGAAATGATGGTTATAAAATCACATTTGCTTTGTTTACCAAGCAGAACAGGCATTTGCCTTTTACATTGCTATGAATGTAGTACAAAATCAGGGAAGAAGAACAGGACAGAGTGACGCTGTGTGGCGCTGCCGGGGAAGGAGAAACGTGGAGGAATAGTAAAGACAACACATACTCATCTTCATTTAAAAAATTCAATCTAATTCAGGGTTTGCCAGTGATCTTGATGTTGGCTTTGCTTGGAATAGCACTTCTTTCCCAAATCCATCCTAGTTTATTTGAGCATACACTAATAGATGTCAACATTGCAAGTTGCCTAGCAGAGCCCTGAATAAATATAGTAGGCTTTATTTTTGTTTGCTTTTGTTTTCTGAAACAGGGTCTCACTATGTACTTCAAGCTAACCTTGAACTCAGTATGTATCCAAGACTGGCTTTGAACTCATTGCAGCTCTCCTGCTTCAGTCTCCTGAATCCTGGGGTTACAGGTGTGCAGTAGCACACCAAGCAAAGGTTTCAATAAATACTATTTCTTTTTAAGGAAGAATGAAGGGGGCAGATTACGATATTATTCTCTCCCTTGATGAAACTAAACCAAGTAGAAATGCTTATGGAAAGTAAAATTTCTTAGTAACCTTGGTTCTATATATTAGCCAAGAACTAAAATGTAAACAGAAAAAAAAATGAAATCTAGTACTTGAAATGCTCAAAAAGTTCTTACTACATACTAGGCAACTAAACATTACTATTAACTTATCTCTACGGATAAAAGGATATTTTTTTGAAGAGCACTTGTTCAGTTTTAAAGAGACATTTAAACAAATCCTTATACTTTTTCAAAACTCACAAATGTCTCCCATCAAGCTATGCAAGTTTGCCTTAGACAAATCAGTAGACTAAGAAGTTACTGACAGATTTAAAGCACGCAGCTCAGTAACTCACACATAAGAAATGGTTAATAGACGCATACTCCTTCCTCATGTGTACATAGAAATTTTCATGGAATCATAAACACCTATGGAGTTCATTAATATTATATTTAAACACAAAATGGAAATTGAGCTTTTTTCCATTTGAGATCACACCACGGACACAGGAGATTACGTACGGTGTGACAAAACTGCCTAGGGAAGAAGGCACGGCCTGTTACTTTCAAGATCCCAGAACACTTGTGTAGAATAGTTCCCGAAACTCTGCACATAGCTTTCTCACAAGAACTTGAACAGATTTTCAAAAGGATGGCATAGACCTGGTGTGAGCCAGTGGTGTGGAATCTCAGCACTGCCTTTCAGGATCCATAGGTAGATGTTCCTGGGGTTTTCCTTGAGATTTGGACAGTATAAAAGACACAAAGAGCAAAGAGAGCATGCTACCTGTCTTTCCCCGTGATAACCCGCCTGCATTTTCTAGGGTATACTTTTATCTTGGCTTATCCTCTTTTGCTGACCCCAGGGTCACTCTGCAGAGCAAGTTTCCCTGCCACTCTTCACTTTGACTTTTTCAAATAAATGTCATTGCTTTTTGCTCAGTTCTTCGTTCAAGAGGAAAAGAACCTGGAATTCAACTTCAGGAGGAGAGGTGAGCAATCCAAAATCTGTAACAATTACTTGGCAAGTCCCTTTTAGAAGAAAGCACCTGATTACACAATCATGTTAATAGAGCTCTATTTCTCCAAAACTGGAATATGTGCCAGAGAAATATGGTGGCTAATTGAATTCAGCTTTGAACATAGTGCTATCAAATTATGGTTGTCAAATCTTCAGGGATGTACTGGTAATTTGTCTACCTTTCCCAGTGCCAGTCAATATAATGTTTTGCTGAGTCAAGGTATAATAAAATTAATAGGAAGAAACAAAACAGATTAATTCAAAGAACAAAAGACAAGCTTGGCATGGTGGTTCACAACTGTAATCCCAGTATTTAGGAGGCTAAACCAGAAGGATCACCATGAGTTTGAGGCCAGTCCAGACTCCATAGGGAGGTCAAAGCCAGCCTGAACTACACAGCGAGAACCTGCCTCAAGATAACTAAAAGCCAAACTAAGGCAAAATCAAAATAAAACAAAACAAGGCAAATAACAAGTGAATATGCCTTAGTTATTTTTCTCATTGCTGAGACAAAATACTCAACCCCCAAATTAAGGGAAGAAAGGTACATTTTGGCTCATAGTTTATAGAGGTTTCAATCTGTCATCAGTTGGCTCCAAAGCAAGGTGGTACAGCAGAGAGGCATCACAGAGGAGAAATAGTTCATGGCAAGCACAAGTCAGAAGACAGCAAGTCAACAAGTCAATAGACTGCAAGTACAAGTGACGAGCAATGACTCAAGCCCTTTTTCTGTCCATTATATTTTATCCAGGCTACCCGCCCTTAGTGCCAGCGACACTCACATGTATGATTAGGCACCCTTAATCCTGCCCAGAACTATGCCAAACCAATCAGTGGACTCACTCTGTAATCACACACCCCTGATCCAGCATCACACACTCCAGATGCAGCTACCTCTGAAAAGCCTCACCTAAGACTGCATGAGGCTTTGGGGGGATATCTTGACCCAAGCCATAACAACATGTCCACAAAAGAACCACTGTGTAGTTAATATTAGAGTGGTGTACAAGAAATTGAACCGAAATTTTCACAAAAAGATGCATCTTAGACACATTTGGCTAGGCCTGGGCAAGTCTGATACGGAGATAAGCAGTTATGACAGCTCCGATCTAGCCGAGTGCGCTGTGAGGGGAACAAGTGGGATAACACAGCAGCACAGTGCACGAAGATGGAGCACAGTTGACTGTAACAATGCCGCACTCTTGAGAGATGTCCTCGCGAGGTCCTCTCACTTTCTTTGCCTTGGCCTTCCTCATAGCTGCCTTTTCTCCCCAGTCAGTCCCTTTGTAAGATTGCTTCCTCTTTCTTATATTCAGCATTCTAAATTCTAAAGAGAAGCCCCACCAAAACGGCTATGATGTAAATTGCTAAATGATTTTGCTTGGGCTTATAGAATCCAGAATATCTGGTAATCTTCAAATAATAATGCCCCTCTTTGGTGTTTAGATCTGTGCATTAAGTAACACAAAGCAGGAAAACTGTTATGAGGTTTAGAGTGGAGAAAGTAAAACAGCATGTTGAAAAAGAATTACAGGAATTAGCCCCAGAATTGCGAAGACTATTGTGATGTCCTGGAGAAGACAAAGGAGACATGTATATTCTCTGGAGAATAAAGACCCTCTTCAGCAAGCAGCCTTCATGCCCTGCTCCTCCTTTTCTTCCCTTTCAGGCCATTTGCAGACCTGAGTGCCCCATGGGGAAGCTTTGCAGATGATAGCCTTCTCCATCTTTCAAGCTGCTGTCCCTTTAATGAAGTTTATCTTTTCTATAACTGTTTTCTTCCAAATATTGGCTTTCACGTGATAACCAGGCTTGGATTCTGCCCAGGAACAAGTTCCTACAGATAAACCCTGGATGTGCCATGATAGGACAATGGGAAGTGAATTTGCTAAATCTCAATCCTTCAATTTAGTTCTCCCCTCTCTGTTTCTCTTTATCTCTGTTTCTGTCGCCTTCTGTTTCTCTGTCTCTGTCACACCTACCATCACCATGGACACTGGCAAAGTCAGATTACTACATCTGGTAATATGTATGAGGTCCTTACACCTACTATTACTATAGGCAGCTAGGTTAGATAAAAATTAATAGGTAGCCATACTGGGTTAGGCCCACAAAGAGTAGGTGCAAAAGATGAGAACACATCAAAATTGTGGCTGGAGTTGTACCTGAAGAAGAAAAACCCTTAAAAGTATAGTCACAATGGCCAGATTTACAGCCTTCCATAAGGGATGAATGCAAGTTTGAGATTATACTGCAATTCATACCACCCTTTGGGCATTTCCCATAGAGATAGACCATTATCTCACGAGGCATGGACCATCCTCACCCACCCACTAAGACTAAGACTAAGAGGAAGAGTATAGATTATCAGAATCCAGGGTTTTCACCTCCCTGAACACCTAAAACATCACCACTTCCCAACCGTGTGTGCCTCATTCTTTGAGCACCCATACTCCTCTTGAGTGGATCCTAAGTCGCTCTCAATAAGTTTTTCTCACTCTTATCCTCCACTTTTCCTTGGAATTCATTCTTTGGTTCTGGGAACACAAAGGTGACATATCTGACATCTAGCAGGTTGAGCACTGTATCTCTCTTGTATCACTGTAGTTTCAATTATTTTTTGTTTGTTTGCTTTATGTTTTGCTTTTGAGATAGGCTTTCGCTGTCTGTCCCAGTCTGGCCTCAGACTAATGGTGATCCTCCTGCTTCAGCCTCCTGAGTGGTGAGATCACACACCCAGCTCTGAACTGTATTCTCATATTTCTCATGTTTATACTTGTCAATCAAGACAATATTTAGATTAGCTGGTAATAAACATAACATATTGACTATAACTTTGTAGCTTCTATAAGTATCTGGAATCTTGTATCTGTCTTGGGAACGCATTCTAAAGAAAAATAAACAAAAACTAAACAAATTTCACTGGGCTCTATTGAAAGGAAAACAGCCAGACATGCTGGAACACAGTTATAAACCCAGCACCCATGTGGCTGAGGCAGGAAGATTGCCATGAGTTTGAGGCCAGCTAGGGCTATGTAGTTTGCTCAAAAACACCCTGAAAATAAAAACAAAAGAAAAACCAGCCTGAACTGCATTGTGAGACTTTGTCTCAAATAACAAAAACAATACCAAAAAGTAAAAGAAGGAAAGTAAATAAAATGATGATGAAAGCAAAAAACTGTGCAAGAGAAAATTGTTCTTTTTAAAACTTTGCTCTTTTGATATTGCCTAGCTTTGTAACTGCTTCACAGTTTTGTAATTACTTTCTTGACCCCTGTAACCATGGGAGCATAACCGAACATACAGGATGCCTGGTTGTACCATTGTCCTGAGCTTCATAAACTGGTGATCATTAATCTACCCTTGTCACAGATGACCTCACCCTGCTAGCTAAGCATAGGAACTGCCAGGCTGTTCTGTCTCACCTCTGTACCTCCTGCTTGTGCATCATATAAAAGCCCTAGACCACCAGAGACTGGAGCCTGATATTCTGAGTGTGATTCCAGTCAATGCCCACTGACGTAAATAAATCTGCCTCCAAATTCTGGGTGCCATGTCGGTGCTTTTGCTTTGCCACTGCAATGAAACCTATTTCTAATATCAGTTGGTCCAACCAGACTGAAGATATTGTCACTAATAAGAAATACTGTGGGATGACAGAGGTAGACAGCTGCATGACACTTACTTGAATATTTTAAAGAAAGGTAATATAGTAAGAAGATAGATTCTAGAGACACATTGCCTAACTTTAAGTTCCAACTCTGTTACTCCACATTTTTCTGATACAAGAGAGTGTCTCATTTTTCTCATTGCTAAGACAAAATACCCAACACTCAAAATTAAAGGAGGAAAGGTTTATTGTAGCTCACAATTTGTAGAGGTTTCAGTCCATACTCAGCTGGCTCCAAGGCAGGGTGGTGTGGCAGTGTCACCTCAGAGGAGAAATAGTCTATGGCAAAGTGGGGCAGGCAGAAGGTAGCCAGAAGGAAGAGAAGGCAGCAGCCCTGTTTCTGTTCCTTACATTCTATCCAAGCTTCCCACTCTTATGGTGGGGAGCACTTACACTCAGCTTGGGGCATCCTTAATCCCTGCATCACACACTTGGTCTCAGTACCACAAATCCTTGATCCAGCCACCTCCAAAAACCTCCACTTATGACCACACGAGGATTTGGGAGGACATCTAGATACAAGTCATAACAGGGAGTAAAAGTAGCATCTTTTTCTTAGTAATTTCATAGTTCTTGGCCAGCACCACTATAACAAAAGACAGAGTGAAAAGTGAAGAGCATAAAACTTTTATTTAACTAGAGTTTTATGTCATATGGTACCTTCAGAAATTAAGATACAAGCTGGGTGTGTTGGTATATGCCTTTAATACCAACAGGCAGGAGGGTGAGGCAGGAGGATTGCAGAAAGTTTGAGGCCAGCTTGGACTACAAAGGGAGTTCAAGGCCAGTCTGCACTACATAGTGAGATGCTGTCTCAAAAACACATACATACATACCAACATACAATGTGCTAGGAAAAATTGTAATATTTTGGTGATCAATTTAATGAGAAAATACATAGCTGTGGAGAAACATGATTTAAAAAATGGTGGTAGTGTAGCTCCCCAATTATTAATATTGGGGTTGATCTCCAACGACTCATGTTAGATGATGAAAGAAGATTCATGACACAAAGAGAGAGCTGATGGTCACTCCATATATTAGAGGACTATTCTGTCTCAAGTACATGAAGAGAACAAATGTGCTCTTCAAGAAATACAAAAGGCAGTTTTGAGACAAGTACATGTTATACTTGAACTGAGAGCACTGGGAACTGTGCTGACAGGCTGGAATGAACAGGCTTTGGAAAGCCTGGGAACAGCACAGAAAGTGTGCTTACATCCCGGGCTGCAAGGCTGCGGCCTCCCTCCAAGTCACGGCACACTCCATCGGCAGAGTCCTTAGCTGATCTCTCAGGATGCCCGCATCTACAGCTGAGATGCAAAGTGCTTCATATATACATTTTCAGTGCTGACTCCCACATTTCCCCCTTTTTATTACTATTAACAGTAGTGGCTTAGAAAGCTTTAAGCTGAGCCTAAGCCAGAAGTCTCATAATAACTCAAGTTTCTTTTTGATATAGCATTCTGCAAAACAGATGGCACTGAGTGGTCACAATAGTTAAGCAAATACATAAGAACAATCTTCCAATAATAAATATCACTAGTATGCAAATATTTATTCCTGAAAACAATTGTGAAGTGTTCAGTCAATGGAATTCTTCCTCTAGCTCTTCAAAGGTGCTTTGAGTGAATTGCTGTTGTATAGTATTTACTTGAGGAGTTAGCTGATTATATAGGGAATCAATGTATTGCTCCGAGACACAAAAGTATCCTGTAGGTGAAATTTTATCCCCTCCCAAGTTGTTTTGGTGTACTTAAATGGAAGAGCTGTTACACAGTGCTTAACATACTGCCAATCACATTTTGACTGCCACTGGGTAGCCATAGTAGCCTACTGTTTTCCCTAGCCATTCTGTTGCAGCTTCAAGAACCTGTAACCCAGCCATAATACTTCTGTCGGTATCTACTTGCTGTCATCCAGCAGTAACATTGGTGAGTATGGACTCCACTGCTGTAGCTGTGCTGATGCTGTCAACAAGGAAACACTGGGCACAGTAATGGATGCAAATATAACTACAGCTGATATTATGAAGGTTAGTAGAGAGGAAACAAAATGTTGTGGTCTAAACTTTTGTAAAGCCTGAAGTAGTATTTGGGTATTATGTTACTCCAACCAAGTTTTATTCAAGTCTACAGGCAGCCGTATTGTTGACCTATGTTTTAAAATAATAACAAAAGTAACATTACACTGACACATTATAAGAAATATTATCGCTATATCAATAAGGAACACGGATAGTGATAGCAATATTATACCAGGAAGATATACAGATGGGGGACATTGCCCCATAGGAAAACAAGGATGAGTTGCACAAAGTAAGTCACATTTCAATCAAGATAAAGGGAATAGTTGTCAGTATTGTTTGAATATTTTCCATGCAATAGAAGGAGAGGAAAGAAAGTCAGTCCAACCCATCACCATTGTGCATGTTGAGGGCTTATCTGGCCATCACGGTCCATTAGCTGTAAAATAGGCCCAGAGACTCCACACTCACCCTAGCTTATAGTCTCATTGGAGTAAGCACCGAATACACGGGTCTTGTTCCCACTATGGAGTGACTCATATGGTCTCCAATGCAGCACAGTTGTGCTAAAAAGGACCCTGATGCGTGTTCATTCCATATGACATGGAGACCATTGTACTGAACAGTTCGTACCTTCAGTCTCTTTTTGTTTGGCAGATGGGGAAGAGAGGAAGAGGTATAGTTACATTGTCCTCTTGCTGTGTGTGACATCTGTAGTGACTGCCATTATAAAGGTGAAATTGTCTGCCTGCGAATGTCTTAGGTTGAAAATACAGATATGGCTGGGACTTGATTGTAACACAGGACGTGTGCTTACGATGCATAGTAAGGCAGAATGGAGGGCTTTCAGTCAGGAGGGTGAATGTCTTGTTTCAGACAACTGGTACTACTCTGAGGGGCCACCAGTCAGTGAGATACACACTCCTCCTGTTCATGCCAAATCATTAGAAACAAGTGTGGAGGGGGGGGGGATTTCCACATGCCACTAGGTTAAAGCTATGGAAAAAAGAGGATAAAGCACATGAACCAAATAGATTGGGTTAGCAGATGTGATAGGTGCTTTCAAAAGCAAGAGGCACATCCTTAAGAGAACACTCACCCTCTAAGCCTGGTGTGACACCACACTCACAGATGGGTGTACTCTCAGGTGTTTCATCTGGGCTGCCAACTGCTTTGCATCCTTTGGCAGACTATGGCCACAACCAGCTCGTGGGAACCCACTGGGTTCCATTATCTGTAAGCACACAAACAGATCCCCTCCTGCAGCACTTTACTGGGTAGGGGGCTTCCCACTAATCAGACGTATCCTATTTAATAAGTACCATGCACTATGGCACAAAGGTATAAGGGAGAACATGGAATTCATAAGCCAAAACCCCGTCAGAGGAAAGACTTAACAATTCAGAGTGAAAAAATCATGATGAAGAATGTTATGTGGTGATACGTACAGGGGTCTGCCCCACTTTTAAATTTATTAAACTTACATTTTCATGCCCTACGCTGATGCTCTGTGACGGCTTGACCTGTGCTGTTGTAGGGAACAACAATAATACGGATGTTTCAATTTTGAATGAAGTTTTTAAAAGGAGTATTTTTAAATTTTGGACTATTTTTGGTTTTCAGACTTTGAGGAGTTTCTATCACAGCAAAGCATGTAAATAGATGTCGAATAGAATTTTTGTCATGAATTTTTTGGTGAGCAGTGGCATACAGGAAATCTGAATAGGTGTCCTTAGATATATAAAAATACTTGAGATGCCCAAAACAAGAGTTGGCTGGGTATGCTCAAGTATGGGAATAGCAAATTAATATGCCCAAGAAGCCAATGCATTGAGAGCAGTGTCCATAACTGTGGGATCTTAAGAAAGAATTTGGTTTTTTAAAATTTATTTTAATAACAAAAGGAGAGCATATTAACAAACAGACATCCATTTACAAAATAGCATAAGAATAATACAAACAATACTGAGTTACAGACAAAGTGGTAGGAAACTAACAATGGTTGTTGTGTTACACATTGATATCTTCAAAGTGGTTAAGGGAGAATTTGGCCAATAGTTAATTTCAAATATTTCCAAGGTGGCATATGTTGAATTTCCTCAGGGGCAACTCAGGCTGTATCTGGTTGTGTTATGAGCACAGAGAAAATACTATTTAGCACGTTTATGGAAGAAGCAGCAAGTAAGATATCTTCTGTATAATGACAGATTAAGACATAGGGAAATTGTTCAGGAAGTGGATGAATGGAATATGATGGTATATATTTGGACTTTTTTCATATCTTGAAATATTTCTATTGATGTCTAGGTAAACGTTGTTGATTATTCTATACAGAGACTGAAAAAGCAAATTTTTCTCTATTTTGAGAATGTAAAGGAATGGTGAAAAAACAGTCCCCAACATCAATGATGATTAGGGCAATCCTTCTGAAATCATGGCTGGAATTTGGAGACCTGTTTGTGACAGTCATAGAGGCTATAAGACTGAGTGAGTGGCCTGGAGGTCCTGAAGTAGCTGCCATTTTTTAGGGTTTTTTTCTCCTCGGTAAAGATGGGGTATTCCAGAGACTAGAAGGGGGCTCATTGTGCCCAGCTTGTTCTCAACCTGAATTTTGTGTTTTAGATTTCCTGGAGATGTGGGTCACTGTTCCACCCACACCAGGCTATTTGTAAATACAGCTTTTAAATAAAGGCTTATATATGATTTTATAAGATGTTGACTAGCATAGCCTTTATTTAAATTTTACTTAAATTAATGCTTTTTGCTAGGTCTTTTCTTGTTAACATTACTGTGTTTATTATTACAACATGCAAAATGTTATTACTATTTTCATTGTGGTGAAACAATTTGCTTATGGTTATCTACATAAGTAAAACATTTCTATGACATTTTTCCCATCAAGTTTCCTTACATATTATGTATGTATATTTTTAAATAAAGATACCTTACATAGTTTGTGATAATCATAATGTAAGTTATATATTAAAGGCATAACTTAATACATGTTTTTATCTATAAAGTAGTATAATTATCTTGTTTAAGATTACAATGGTAAAAAATGAAAGACAAACCCTTAGATTTTATAGAGAGTGAAATATTATAAAACAATATGAATCATAATTAGTAATTCTTAGGATACCCTTTCATTCCTTTTCAGTAGTGATTTTTTAAACAATATTTAGGTTTAGGTAACATTTAAATGCCAAATATGTCAATGACATAGATAATATAATCACAAGTAACATTTAGCTTCTTATAAAATAAATCAATATAGGGTTGTGGAGCTCTTGGTTTGGGAAGCAGGGAGGTAGGAGGTTGGGGCACACAGCTGGCATTAGCCTGCATGGTGGGGAGAGACTGTAGAGTCCTAACAAAGTACAAAGCATCTTATGCAAGTGAGCGAGCTAAATTATTTTTTAAATAACAGAACCACTCTGCATATAGTCCATTAATAGATTAATTTATTTGTAACCTAATCCTTGTCCGATAGTAACAAAGTACCCTGATGTGCGATTATTGCCAGTTAGGGGGTGGCCTTCTAAGCCTTTAAGGCTCACTGTGAACGTTGCTGGGATAACTGAGCTGGTGCCTCTGCCTATGGCTTAGGGTGGTACGATTCCCTATTCCTTGTAATGTGGCTGCACTCAATGGAACATTTTCATGCAAAGTAGATGTAAACAATTGTACAGCTGCACCATTATATTTCATACCAAATATTTGGCAGGTGAAAACACAATTTCACAAAGCACTTTCTAATCATAAGGAAGCATGTTTTACACAGCCCTGGCTGCTTTGACCATACCTACAATGGCAGGAGACTACATACCGTTCTCCCAAATACTCTTTTGCAATTTTTTAAAAACAATGAAAGGAAGAGATTTATGGGTACATCAGTTGTTACGAATGACAACTGGATCTGAGCAAAGCAATACATCAGGTTCTCATTTTGGTAGCCCCTCTCTCAGATACTGATAGGTCATTCCTCCTCTGTGAGCTTCTCTTGGAGCTTTCGATGCCAAAGGAACTGCACAGCTTGGGCAATAAGGGGAGGCAGCTGCCAAGAGTGAAATAGGCGGGTAAAATGATTTTGTCTCCTCCATGGCCACTCAGGAAGAAACAAGGAGAGGCAGAAAAAGTTCAATATCTCCCTCATCACTATCCAAAGAAATCATAAATTTTGCTGATAGGACATGTGTGGGGGTAGGGCCAGGAATGGCTCACAACAAGTTAATTTCAGTTGCAGTGTGGCCACTGCTGGAGCAGCTGCGGCAGAACAAGGTGAAAACCAGGCGCTGACCTAGGAGAATGAGTTCACTGAGGATCCCCTCTGATGACCATATATAAAGGAAATAATGCGGTCCTTACAATGGCCCGGGTGCTAATTCCATGAGGGTCCTTAAGCTCGCCTGTGAAAATTTATGTTTTAAAGTCTGTCCACCTTGTTCCTGTAATTCAATATGTAATGTGCCTGCCTCTGGAAACCAGGAGCAACAATTTGAAACAGTTACTAAAGGACTCTGTTGCTCTGATAGCGTTCCAGTGACAGAAATAGCTCAGAGCAATAGTACCATCTTAAAATAGTTTTTGTTCCCTGGTCAGATTTTGGACCATCCTTATAAACATGGATACTTGGTCCAGCAGGGTGTCTACAAATACAGGGAATTCCCCAAATTTACTCACCTACTTCATGTTCATATTGAAGATCATATCAGGGTCACCAAATGCAGTTCCCCAATTATTAATTTTGGGGCTGATCTCCAGTGACTTTGTCATCTGATGAAAGAAGACTTAAGACATGAGGAGAAGGCTGATGGTCACTCTGTATATTAAAGGCATATTCTGTCTTAGGTACATGAGAACAAAGGCATTCTTGGAGAAATACAAAAGATAGTTCTGAGAAATGTACATATTATACTTGAGCCTCAGAGAGCACTGGGAACTGAGCTGATAAGCTAGAATAGATACTTAGCAACACTTGGGAACAGCACAGAAAGTGTGCTTACATCCTGGGCTGCAAGGCTGTGGCCTCCCTCCAAGTCACGCCACATTCCATCGGCAGAGTCCTTAGCCGATCTCTCAGGATGGCCACATCCATAGCTGAGATGCAAAGTGCTTCACATATAAGTATATGTTCAGTGTTGACTCCCATAGGGTATGTCTGATGGTAATAAATGTAGCTATGGCCTGTCCCTGTTGGATAGCCTATTAATTTCTACTTAACTTAGCTGCCTATAATAAAATTACAATCAACCTATAGGGTGACAGGTATAGCCACTTAGCAACTATTGACCCAGTAGGGAAATGAGTCATGCAGCAAGAGTACATGGGAAAAGGAAGACATTTTGGGGAAGGGATGGGTCCAGATACTTTGGTCACCCACCTGGATGACTCAGGCTTTGTGGACTTACTGGAACAAGTGGTGCTAATTATAGGGTAATTAAACTTACTATTTAGCTCTTACGGAGGCATTGTTATTGAATAGTTCTTTTAGACTTAGCTCACCGACTAAATGTATTCCAGGTCCTTTGTGACTTGAAAAAATAAAGAATGAGACAAGACAAAAATGGTGCCAAAAGTTTATTTTAAAAGCAAGGGATGAAGGGGTGAGTGGGAAACTGGCTTTGCAGAGCAAACTAAGGATGCAAGCAGAAGCAAAAGTGCTCCGTGTGTCTGGGAGGAACACAGGGGGCTACAGCATGAGTCACAGTGGCAGGCCTCTGTGGCATGGTGTGTAGTCTCTTTTATCCCTGCCACATCCTGTGGGAGCCCACCAGAAATTCCACATATGAGGTGCTGACCTGGGATCTTTATAATTGATAGGTCTCACTTATTTCCTCAGGTAGCTTTGACACTCACCATCTTCTATCTCTGCACGTAGGCCTCGTCTTAGCATCTTCATCTTGAGGTCTGGCCTCCTTCAGAGGTGCCTCTAGCAGCCATTCCAATGTCTTTTTTTTGGCTGACTTCCCTAGGGCACAGTTCCTCTCTGACCGTATACTAATTTCTAACTTAGCAGTCCATAATACTATGAGGGCCAGTTCCCCATCATTTACCATGACTGTGGCAGATTGGAGACTGGTTGGTAAGGATGTATAGAGAACAGTCAGCACTGAACAGTTTTACAATTTTTCTTCCCTTGTGAGTTTCCGCTTCAATAATTTAAATTCATATGTAAAAACAGCCCATGCAGATGAACACTTTATTCTCAGATAGTGTTTAAGTTGGCAGTGGAGACATGAACTCTCCTTTCCTCAGTGTCCCTTCTAGGCCATCAGAGAAGCCTTGCATTGTTAAGCAGGTTAGAAACTAATAACTTTGAAAGTCTTGGGGAATTTGAATAGATTGAAATTACCCAAAGGAATGTGTTTTCATAATGGTTTTTGATAAGCCATTCAAAGAGAGAGTCCTTCAAATGACTACAAAATTTTCTCCTGATGAAACATATTTACAGATGTTCTTAACTCATCAGTGACAGACTTAGCAATAAAGAAAAATCAAAAGCATGAAAGTCTGAAAGGAATGAAAGAAATTACTGAATTTTGATTACCAGGAAATTATCCTGGCAGCTACTAAGAGGGAAATATATCCCAGTTTCTCACCAGAGTTAAGAGATTTTTTTAACCAGTAGGTGGAAAATGTTAATAATGCACAGTATTTATCTATGGATAGATGGATATTTTTCATAGTTAAGTTGTATTATATGTAATGACTTTTTTCACTTTACTTTTTTGTTACAGAGAAATAAAGTCGGGTTGGGGAGTCTTCATGTAATACTTCACTCCTGTGCAAAGGTCAAGACGTAAGTGCATTGAATAGCTGCTCATGTAGTTGCCACAGTGAATTTAGAAATCTCATTGCCAAGATAGAAGTATAGAAGGGAAAAAAAATTCGTAGATACAAAGAATTACTTCTATCATTTTTCTCGCAATTCCTTTTCCAAAGGCAAAATGTTTGCGTAGAAAGATTACCTTGCAGTTGTGCTTATGTTATATAACTGTTATTAATTTTCAAACTCAAAAAGCTCTTCACATAGGCAGATTTCAAGGACTGAGGAAACAAAAGGAGTAAAACACGGAAGCAGGTCCAGCCATACAGGGAAAGAGATGGTAACAGCATGCAGAATTTCAGGCCTTTGCATAGTGCCCATCGCCCATCAGACACAGCATCCGACAGGAAATTGCCAATTAGAATGTGATGTCAGAATTGTAAATATTTTGAACAGGTAATTTTTCTAGCAAGCTTTTAGGTTGTGTAAAACCCTGACTTGAGTCCCTGAATCGGATGGCATATGGGAAAAATATCATTTGCAAGGGAAAGTTAAATTTGTCTTCTATTTAAAGTTTCCCAAGACTTTAAACTGATTAGTGCTTTCTCTATGGAAAGCAGTAAATGAGAAAATCAGGGTAATGATCATGAGTGAAATGTGATAGACATTGGTATTCTGACCAGCTGAACCACGAGTAATTAACCATTAAGGCAATCACTTACTCTCTACTCTTTTTAGGGATTTCAGGTATCCATTATAAATTCACCATAACGAAAGCACCTCCTTAGAAGCAGCTGATTGTTAATGGGTTATGAGATAAATGAAATACCAATCAACTACCATTTTAAGTTGACTGCAATTCATTCTTTAAAATGCACTGGATTTTAATATACACAATATGTTAAGTGAATGATAATACATATCTGTAAGGAAATGACTTCTTTCTCTGCAAAAGTTAATTGCTATAAGTTTTGTAAAGGAGAATTTAATAAGAGGGACTATGTGGGAATCATAGCACTGACTCAAAAGTAAGCAAAATAAAGAAACTGTTACTTCTAGCCATCACTGGCAAAGTTAGATGAATTTCAAAGCTTCCTGGAAGAAATTAAACATCAGAGCTTTTGATTCTTAAAATATTTTATAAGTACCATTGGAAATATTGCTAATATAATGTAAGAGTGTTTTACTAGTTCTGTCCGGTTCCTGAAGCTGAGATAAGGAATTTAACTCATCCAAATTCAGACTGGTTGGAGATTGGCTGGCTCTGGTCAAGGAAAAAGAGTTTTCAGGATACGTCTGTAAAAGGAATGGGAAGAGTTTATTAGGAAAAACATTTTACTTTCTTTTTCTTTTTCTTTTTCTTTTTCTGAGACAGAATCTCACCCATGTAGCCCACATGGAGACCTCCTTCCTCAGCCTACCAAGTGCTTGGATTGTTGTGCAGCACCATCACACGTGGCAAGGCAAAGATTTGAACACACACTCAAGAGTGGAGTGCGGGCACTCTCAGAAGTGACACTCAGTTTGGGACTGGGAATCTTTGCACAATTTGGGTGGTGGAAATCTGTGCAATTTGATCATTTATAGTCTTGGTGTTGGCTGGTGTACGGGAGAGGATGGTCCGCTCACAATAACATAAGGGTCCATTCACAGGGACCTGTTTTATAGGTGAATAATAGTCTATCCTCAGGTGAATGAGGATCATTAGAAAGTACAAAGGGAATGATTAGCCCTTCCGTGTGTGAAATGGGCTTTTTAAAGTTATGATAGTCCCTGTTGGATATTTTTATTTCTTTAACGTATCTCCTCCCCTCCCAGACTTGGGTCCCCTGTTTGTAAGGGATGCTGCAGGCCTGAGGGTCTTTGTGAACTTGTTTTGGGTGAGGAGGGATATACAGCCTGCCTAGCCAGGGACCTTATCCTGAAGGATCTAAAGAGGACACAGGAATATCAGGTTTCATTTTTTGAAGAACCATTATCTTTTGATAGTCTGAAAAAAAGAGGTCAAGGACACTAGCAAGTTTTTTTTCTTTTCACTAGAAAGTTATTGACTCTTAAATTTTATGCTATAATCTTGTTATACAAGCAGTAAACAGAAAATAAAAGGAGTCATTGATGAAAAGTGACTGCAAAAATAGCAGAATTCAATAGCACTTAGCATAAACCTTTTATTTTTAATTTTTAACCTCTATTTATTTTGAGGTGTGTGCCCAAATATAAAATAGGTGGAGTTTAAAAGTTCATTGACTGTTCTCTTTTACTAATAAGAAATTATTTTATTATAATAATGAATATATTAAATAAAGATGTCTATTCTTTAATATCGGGCCATTAACATTTTTATTACAGTTCTTAATTTTATATATCTGAATCTGTTTTTTAATGACTGGCTCTAGAAAATATAAACATATAAATTAGTGTATATCAAGAAATGACTAAGCTTAGTAGGTAGCATGCTTACATCGCCACTCTTCTGTCATAGGCAGCCCTGTACAGTCCTTACCTGGGAGGAGATGGGTGGGTGTTACAATAATAAAATGGATTATATTAAGAGAGGCTGAAGGGCAACTTTGGGAAGTGTTGGTGGGACTGGGAGTCAAGACTTCTTATGGCTTCAGTTACAGGTACAGCCGGAGATGCTCAGCAGGAGCTGGTGTAGTACCAGAACTGCTCTTTCTACATCTGTCCTTTTGCTGCTTAATATCATTGTTCAGCACTTCTTTTGCATTATACTTTTTTGGTGAAAATTTAAGACTATGTTAAAGTATGACCTGTGTTAATTAGAATATACGTCCAGGTCATTTATTGCTCTTTGCAGATTTTTTTATCTCCATTTGAGAAGGGCCTTAGCTCCTCTATAGGTTTTTACTGCAGTCATTGTGTAATTTGCCGGCATGGGTCATGATTGTGCTTGACCATATGTCTTCCTTGGCAGCATGGGGACATTCCCCTCTTTAGTAACCCTTCTTCTAGCCCAATTTACATTGGTTGACTCTTGTCCTGTGATGTACAATAAGCTCCTTGATTGTGAGGTTGGGTGATTCGCCAGATTTTACGGTCCCCTAGAGGGTCCTGTCATGTTTTAAGTCCTGGCTGACCTTAGAAGACATGATCCAAAATATTGAATGTTCTCTTTACACAATTATCCATTTTAGCTTTGATCTCTAAGCTTCAGTTGTTGAAAACTCAGAAAATCTGCTACCCCAGTATCGAAGTGGAAGTGCTAGGTTTAGCAGTACATTACTATAACCTCATTGTATCTCAAGCACTATAAAACATAAAGTATGGCCAGAGAACTGCTACCTGCTTTATTAGTCACAATCAGCATTAATATTAGGAGTCACGTTATGTTCTATGTATACTGCAGATGATGGCCTCCATTTTACCATGTTGTTTAAGTTGTTCTCTACAGATTATATTTTCTGTAGCATGTTATCAAATAATAGTGGTAAATTATATAAGAAAATGTAAAATCAAGAACAAACATAATATTTTAGCCCTTACAATAATAATTACAATTACAATGATATTATTACATTAGAACCACTAGATTTTTATATTTCAAAATGCATTTAAATTGTACGTAGTGGTACACACCTCTAATTCCAGCACTCAGCAGACTGATGTAGGTGGATCACTGTGAGTTTGAGGCCAGCCTAGGCTACAGATGGAGATCCTCTCTCAACCCCACAACTTCCCCAAAAGGTATTTACATTTTCATTTTAGTATAAAATAATTTATCAGTAAGTTATATTTATCTAATTATAAAAAATATACATTTTATCTAGATTTACTGCTTTAAAAAACATAATGGCTAAGTACAATGTATAATACTTGTTTATAAATGTACTTTGTAAATAAGTGTTGCTCAATCTTGAATCTTTAGAGATCATTGTTTTAAATGCAGAAAATTCTGGGAAGATGTGAGAGTGGTGGACAGTAGAGAAAGAGCCTCACTGACATTTGGAATCCAGACACTGCAATAGAGCAACATGAAGAAGAGAAGGAGGAAAGCGGTTTCCCAGGACCCAGCAAGGATCTGAAGTGAAAATTGAAGCCCACTGGGAGAACAAAAGGAGAGGTTTCAATGAAGAAGGACGTAATAGCACATTCTCCCTGAGTCTTGACTCACTGCATGGGAAGGGAGGCTGAAACCTGTGGGCAGATGATATACTACTGGCAACCCCAGAGGCCTCCATGGAGAAATGAACCAGTGAAATGGAGCAGTGGATGCAGCTGCCTACAGTGCCTAGTGAGTTATTCAGGTTCAGACATTCCCCAGGAGAGGGCAGTTGGCCAGCAGCCATGTTGAAGAGGGGCTAGCTGACCTCAGAACTCAGAGCAGCTGAGGGCTGTCTCCATCCAACACTATTCAGTGTTAGGGTGAGGCAGAACTGAGTTCAAGTCTGCAGGAAATCAAGCAGTCAAGTTCAAGCCAGCAGGGAGCCAAGTTAAAACCAGTGGGATGCTGAACAAATAGAGTTCCAACCTCATAGCCAGAAACCAGTCTGAACTTCAGTGATACTAAAGGTGCAGCCTTCTTGGGATTATCCACTGCCCCACCATAGATGTATGTCTGGCTTGTTGGGATTAATAGTCATGGATGTGGACTCTGTATGCCCTCTTTGTCTACTAGTGACAACAGAAACTCACCTTGAAGTAGACATTATTTTTATTTTCTTCATTCTTGTTTTTGTTTTGTTGTCCTTTTTCTTGATAGTTTGTTCTTGTTTTTATGTGAATGTGAACATTGTTTCTAGTTTTGTTGTTGTTCTATTCTCATTTTTATTTCTTGCTTCTCTCTTTCCCATCTGTCCTTTCCCAAAGTTTGTATAAACTCCCTTTATCCTCCAGCCTTCCTTCTAATTTCATCCTCTTCTTCTATTTCTCTATTTCCCCCAAACCCTTTTAAATTATTTCCCATAAGGGTAAAATTGCCATATTGAGGGTATATTTACTGTATACAGTTTTCTGGTTTGTTTTAGATTTTTTGTGTAACTACAAATCTAGTTCACATGGTTAAAGATCACAAATTAATAGTTACCACAGTTTGTCATTTTTAAGGCTGTGTTTGATGCTGTTGTTATTATTGACTATTTTACCCAAGGTGACATGAATGTTTTAATCAGTTGTTTGTATAAGTGTGACCAGACTGAGATTGCCTAAGGTTCATAACAAATACTATAGGCTAATGCCAAAGAACCATGGGCAATGACACATAGGCAGCAACTTCTCATCCTCAATAAAGTGGTAGGATCTTGTAACAGACTCAAAACACAAAAGCCAGCTACATCTAAAAGACATCTCTAGGAAGTAATCATTTCCTAAGGGTTCTAAAGGCTACCAATAAAACTACATGCCATAAGCAATTCACGAGCATCAAACCATAAATTAAACTGAAAAAAATAGAAAATGAAAAGACACTTAAGCTGCAAATCTAGACTTCAACCCCACCAAAGCCAAACCCAGGGGACAATGAGCCCTCTGGACTCTCAAAAGCCACCCACCTGGACTCTGAAGTAGTAACAGGGGATATAACAAAGCAGAAGAATGAGACTCTAGGAAAAATCAAATTGGAAATAATTTCTAAGATATCTACAGAGACAGTGACCAAAATGAAAGACATAGTTAATGACTCTAGAGCAGATACACATAAAATGGAGGAGCTTAGCAAAATATTGGAAAACATGTACACCTGATATAGGAATTAAATGGAATCCATGAAACAGACACGAACAGATTTCCAAAGGGTTAAAAATTCCATTGAAAATACATGCAACAGAATGAGCTAATGTTATGGTAGAATAAGAATACAGAAGCCAAGATTGTCATTAGCAATCATGAAAAGAAAGATTTTTTAAAAATTGTAAGGGACCATGAAAAATCCAAAAACTACTAGATGATGCATGGAAACAATAACATAAGATTGATTGGAGTCAATGAAAAAGGAGAAGTGAGCACAAATTATATAAAAATCCTGTTCATAGAAATAATGATAAAAAAACTTCCCAAAGAGGGAAAATAATTTAATATAGAGTTAGTGAGGCATATAGAACTCCAATTAGTGATGATTGAAAAAAAATCTATACCAAGGTATCTAATAGCCAAGATTCCAGAAGTACAACACAATAGAATATTAAAAGCTGTTAGAGAAACAAAGACAGTAACAAATAAAGGAAAGCCATCTAAATCACAGCAGATTTGTCAATACAATCTCTCAAGACAAAGAGACCTTACAGGGAAGTATTTCAGGCCCTTAAATAAAATAATCTCCAACCCACGTTGATGTACCCTGAAAAACTATCTTTCAAAATTGATGGGGAAGTAAGATACCACCACATCAAAGGGCACCTGAGTCAACTCATGACCACCAAACCGGCACTATCAAATATTCTCAAAGACATTGTTTGAACTGAATATTATTAAATCATATCTAACCATCATAATACAATTACACTGGGTGAGTGGAAAGAGAAAGGAAAGGGAAATTATGTATGTATAAAGGGAAATAATATAAGTATGTGTATACAGGATAGCTAACATAGTTGAAATACTGACTTCTATCACTTTACTGAAAGGAGCAGTTACTGATTAATTACTTGATCAATCTTGCATGTCTCTATTTGTTCTGAGAAACCACTTTGAAGATATCAATACATAATACAACAACCATTGATAATTTTGTACTACTTTGTCTGTAACTCTGTATTGCATGTGTTTTTCTTATGCTATTTTGTAAATGGATGTCTGCCTGTTAATATGTTTTCCTTCTTTTATTTTTAAAATAAATTTTAAAAAATACAATTACATAATGATCACATGAGCATAAACAGTGAAAAGTCTATCATCATAAACAAGTCTGAAGGTCATTAGAATCATAAGATGTTTTCTTAAGTTTTCCATTTTAGAAGGCCTATATATTTTAGAAACACAAGTGTACCATGAAGTTAAGAATAATTAGCATCACAGTTACACAGAAATCTTCACTTAGTTTTTATCCTTCAGGCAAAATTTACATTTAACAGGTTTAGGTATAACTATATTGACAAGAATTTTTTAAAAATATCTTTAACGTTCTTACAAGTTTAGGAAACCATGTTTTAGAACACAAATAAACCTATTACTCAATATATAAACATATCTCATTTATATAATAGGAAAATTCTTGTTTATTCAAAGCCAATAGATGTAGAACAAGTTTTAATTGACATGGCCAAACTTATGAAAATGTCAAAATTTTGATTATCTTACAGGTTAAGATTTAAATAAAATATATATTATATAAAAGAGAGCACCTGCTATTTTATATGCCTTTGTCTCACACAGCACTAACTCTAAGCTTAACTTTAAAGCTTAGACTCATAGAGTATTGTCTCTTAAGATCTTCTGTTGTCCCAGATATAGGCCACTTTATAAACTAAGATATTAATTATTCACATAGTCAATCATAAATTGATTATTGCAAGCATTTTACAAGTTAACATTTAGATAATCTTTAACACTTGAAATTATTTTGTTTAACTAAAAGCCTAACAGTGGAAAACACAAGAAATTACTTTAATAAAATAAAAAAACTTTCTTTTTTATCTAGTTTTTGAAAGTTTAAGCAGGAGCATTTTAATATAATGACATCAAAACTTACATTGTTACTGTAAACATATATGTTATAATAAATATGTTTTGGGTTTGTTTTTTCTTTTGGTACTGGGAACTGAACTCAGGACCTTGTGCTTTCCAGGCAGGTGCTTTTTCATGCTGAGCTATATCCCTAGCCCTTGTTATAATAATATGTATATGTAATTTTTAATAACTTTTATTAAGGGGGACTAAATAAGACTTTGAGGAAAAACTGGAGAAGCTACCCATCAGTGGAAAATACTGAAGTAAATTCATTTAGTCAGCTGCTTTTTTTAGCCACAGAGGAGAGTATTGTCCAGTAGTTTTTCAGACTCAAGTGCCCTCACCAAAGAAAAATTTGTAAAATATTTTTAAAATTATATATTAGAAAAGTATTTATTTAATTTTTTGTATTCTTAGAGAAGGTCTCACTATGTAGTTCTGGCTTGGCCTGAACTCATTATGTGAGTTCAATTTGAACTCATGATAATCCTCCTGCCTCACTTCCCAAGTATTGGAATTAGAGGTATGTGCCACTACCTTTGACATATATTAAAAATTTGACTCTCAGTGAAATTAATAAAACAATCTTTGAACTTTATACTGATAATTTATGTAAACATGTTTAGTAGTTGTCTTATTTACTTTTCTTTTGCTGCTGAGACAAAACTACCCAATACCCAAAGTTAAAGCAAGAAACGTTTATATTGCTCTACAGTTTGTAGAGGTTTAAGACCATAGTCAGTTGGCTCCAAGGCAGGGGCATGGCAGAGGGGCAACAGTTCATGCTGATGGAAGACAACAAAAATAACAAGACCAAAAGGGAGCAGCAAGCCCCTTTTCCTCCCTTATATTGTATGCATAGCCCCAATCCCAGCAATAGACAATGAACCAATCACAAACTCTAGACTCAGCCACCCCCAAATGATCAAATGAGCCTTTGGGAAGACATCCAGACACAAACCATAACATTTCATTCCAGGCCCCTAAGACTCACACACATTCCTTTATGTAAAAGGCATTTAGTCCAACTCTAAGAGTTGCCAAATCTTAACAGCTTCAGAACTACTGAAAAGTCCAAGTCTCAAGTCTTCTCCAAGGTGTAAGGCAAACTCTTAGCTATGAGGACCAGTACAAATGAGAAGCTTAAACACCTCTAGCATTCAATAGCACAAGATAAACATTTCCACTTCCAAAAGTTACTAGCCATATGATACAAAAGAATGGGACAAGAGCAAGTCCAAAATGCAGCAGTGAAAATACTAAGTCTGTAGTTCCATGTGTAGCATCCCAAGAAGTCTGTGGCAAGTTATGAGCTCCAAAAATCTTGGATGGCTCCACCCCTATAACACTTCTGGTGGTAGTAGGTGCCACAGCTTCTCTCTTAAGCCTGTTTTGGTCCCTCCTTGCAGCTTTCCTTAGGTGACCCACTTCCTGGCTTTTCCAAACTTCTGGTATCTCCACTTCACCCTTGGCTTCACCCTCATAGCTTCACACATTTCCCTCTCTGGGGCTAACTCCCCAGGCTCCCAGCCCTTCTGAAATCTCTGTGTGACCCTTCCTGACCCCACAACTCTTGTATTCTCCATGCACCTAAAACCAGTGCCACATGAATGGTAACAAAGTTTGTGCCAGCTGGCTCAGTACCCAGCAGTCCCTCTCTTTTGGCTGTTGGTCTCTTTTGGCCTGGATCATTAAGCGCTACAAATCCAATTCTGAAGAACATATTCCCTATGCCTCTGACATTCTGGAACATGGTGCAACTGCAGCAATTCCGGAACAGGGTGCAACCACTGCCATTCTGGAACAGAGTTCAGCCACCCCCATTCTGGAACACCATGAAGTGGCCACTATTCTAGAACATAGTGCTCTGTGACTTTCCTCTCAAAGGGAAGTCTTTCACTTTTGCACTTTTGAGGCTGCAAAAAGTGGTGTCCTGATGCTTCTTGTGATGCCCTCAGGCCATCTCTTGTATTCTCCTTTTCCTTCTCAGCAATGAAGGCCTACTCTGCTCTGTTTTTGTAGTCCACAGCTTTAATGGCACTCCCTTTCTAGCCAAACTCACAACATTTTACATCATTCTTTTGTGCTTTTTGCTCTTGATTCTCAACATAGATCTGACAAAAAAATCCCCAATAGTAGCCACGACAACGCTTCAACATTCAACTGCCTAGAAATTTCTTCTAAAAGATTAATTCGTCCACTGCCCTTAACTTCAGTCTTAGGCAAAGTCCATGGACATGAGAAAAATGCACACAAACTTTTTGCCAAGCCATAACGCACAGTGTCTGGAGTGCAACAACCAATACATTCCTTCTTCCCATCAGAAAACTCTTGAGCCTGGTCATTACAGCAAGATTTCTATCAACCTTCTTGTCTTCTGAGATCTGACCAGAAACTCTCATACAGAATGGCTTAAGGTGTTCCACCTCTACTTTTTCAGCCTACATCTGTGAACGTTCCAAATTTCTTCCCACAAACCACTCCCAAAGGCTCTTGAAACCACATGGTCATGTATAGTCACAGAAATGAACCTGCTCTCAGTACCATATTCTATCTTACTTATTTTTCTCATTGCTGAGACAAAATACCTGATACCCAAAGTTAAAGGATGAAAAGTTTATTTTGCTCACAGTTTGTAGAGGTTTCAGTGCATAATCAGCTGGCTCCAAGGCAGGGTGGCATGGGTAGAAGGGCAACATTTCATGTAGTAGAAGACAGCAAATGCAACAAGACTAAAAGAGAGGAGCAAGTCTTTTCATCCCTTGTACTGTATGCAGGCTACCCACCCTAGGGCAGGTGTAGCACGCACACCCCCAACCCCGGCAACAGACAATGAACTCACAAACTCTAGATTCAGCCACCTCTGAAAAGCCTGCCCCTCATGGCACATGATCCTTTGTAGGGACATCCAGAGACAAACCATAACAGTAGGCTAAAATATGTCATTTACAAGCCTCAAGAATATTTGATTTATTCAGCAACTGATGATTAGATTAACATTCATAAGCATTAATCCTATTTGTCTTTACCTAATTATTCATTTTTACAATTATTTTACAAGACTTGTGAAAAGCAAAGCATAGCTTAATTAATATTTATATGCTATGTACTGTATATATTATCTTTAACCAAGGAACATTCAAGTTTTTAGACACAGAAAAATATAACATTACATTTATGAAAACAATTTTTAAGATAAATATCATCTTCATTGGCTAGCAACCTAGATGAATCATGTTACCAACTTTAAAGGTGTCTTTATTTTTATCTTAAAAACCAATTTATATTAGTTGACCTTTAAACCACATGAACAAAAAGTATCAGGAGTCTGTCATGAGTGTTCACTTACCTACAAGCAAAAGTAAGCAGAACCTTTAGAAGAAAATATGTACCTGAATGTTCACATACAGAAACATAAATTAACCTAAATCATATGTAAACTATGTTATCAAACTTTGAAGTTGTTATCTATAACTTTTAGGTAAAAGGAGCATAACAGGTTTTTTTTTTTACACTCTATATTTTAAGTTAATTTGGTTATCCTTGAATATTTGTGTAATTATCATTTTTACAAAAAACCCTAATAGAGCCAAAAGTTTACAAGAACAAACCAAAACAATTGAGATGAGCTTAGAAAATAATTTTAAATGAATAAATTATATATACTTTAATCTGTTATGAAAACAAATTGACAGGCATATGAACAGATAATAAAGCATATAGAACACATGAAACAATTACCTTAAATCAAAGTACTTTTTTAGATATATTGGTTCTACTGAATTATAATAATGATTTTTCTTAGTTTTACATTTATAACTAACTAGAGAATTCCTAGAGGGCATGAATTTGTATCCCTTTTAAAAATATAAATCATAATAGTAGCTTTTAAAAAATACTCTAGGTTACTCTGAGTATTTCTGTTATTGTTCAGTAAGCATTATAGACTTATAAAAGGAGGAAGAGGAAGAAGAGCTATAGATTATTAAATGGAATCTTTGTTTATTTTATATCATTATAAAATCAAATTTGAGGTTTTGTACTTTTTTCAATTATTTGGAGAAAACTTAACTTTTTAAAATCCTTTAACTTAAATCTGTTCTAAGATTATAAAATGCAACCTAATGGTGGCATTTTGCCTTTAACATCTTCCTTGCATTATTTTGGAAGGAGATGAATAAGAGAAGGAGAAAGGTATCTTATCTAAGTCTCTGAAGTCATGCTACATGAACCTTGTGGCACATCTGTTGGTAAAACTGCATGTGCAACTTGCTCCAAACCAAGATGAGGCCACAGCCTGCCTCATCTCACAGTCACATTGCGTGTATATCCCACCTCACCTAAAGGTCATTCTTTATGTGCCACCCACCGCAAACTGAGGCCATGCATTGTATTCCTCATGGCAGGGTCAGATTGTGTGTGCAGTAATGCTAATTGAGGTCAGAGCCTAACATCAGGGTCAGCTTGTGTGTGCATTTCATCCCAAACCAAGTTCGGGCTACACCCCACCTCATCCTGGGGTCATCCTGCATGTGCAGTCTTCCCCAACTTCATGTTAGACAGTATATGCACGCCATTGCAGATCAGGGTCATCCTGCATGTGCAGCTTGCCCCTAACTGAGGTCAGTCCAAGTGTGTAGTCACTTAATGCTGGGGTCACTTTATGTATGCATCTTGCCACATTACCCACAGCCAGAACTGCCCTGGGGAGCAGTTTGTTCTGTTACCCCCAGGTCAGGCTCACCTGTTTTTGGCTGCTTTACCCTGTTACCTCAGAGCTGGAACTCCCCAGGGACAGCTTTGTTCTGTTAACCTGGAGTCAGAACTGCTCAAGTGGTGATTCTATTTTCTGTCACTGACTCTTCCAAGCATCACTGCTCATCATGCAGAGGTCCCTTTGTCATCTCCTGAATAAGTGTCTTTGTTACTAACGTATAATCCCTCCAAACTTCATCAAACAGATCAGGAAAGCAGGAAAAATTAATTGTACACAACAAATGAGCTTTACCCAAAAATGTACCTTAAAGATCTTTATATCTAGAGACCTATAACATATCTAAGGACTCAGAGTATTTAAAAATCTTGAGATGTCACATAGCAACAACAAATCAAATATCATTTTAGATAGAGAGTTAAAGTTGAGGCCAAAATTATCATAAGTGATGGAGACCACTGTGAAGCAGCTCTGAGCAGGACTTAATATTAACCAATTGACTTTTCATATTTACTTGGGAATTGTCCAAAGTTTGGGCCCTCATCCAGAGATGGGCAGTGGACTCAGAGTAAATGAACCTCTGTGAGTCACTGGTCCCTGCTGAGGCTTACATTGGCCTGTGAAATTGGGATGCCTCAAAGGATAAATAAGGCCGCAGCTGAGGACATTTGGCTCTAACCCCAATTAACTAAGAGGAGACTGTAGCTGCAGGCATCTCACCCCTGCTGTGAAGGCCTTCCTGGAGATAATATAGTTCTTCTAAATTAACACAAGTATTATTTGGAGAGTTCCATAAAGGGATTCCCAAGTCCTGCCCAAGTTCTTGCATTTTCTTCAGTATCCCCCTCCTTTATTTGAAAACCTAATATACAGGCAGCCCAGGGAAATCTGAGTCTTGACCCAGAGACTCTTAAATTTTGTAAGAGTTGGACCTTCCTGGAGCCCTGAAATCATTGAATTTGTCTCATTTATTTAAACCTTTGCTGTCCACTCGTTTGGGAGATTGTAGGCCTTATCAGCCTGCAGTAGCTAAGGGTTATTAACTCGATACATAAGAACACCATATCCAAATAAGATGGGGGAGGAAGCAAGCTCACATTACCAAGGCAATCCTAAAAGTCTCCAAAAAAACCTACCTATAGATAGGCCTCAACAGATGGCCCTAAGACCCAGGAAAGTCATGACAAACAGTAGTGAAGTGCTGAAATAAAGCCCTTCTTGTGGATCTTTCTCACTAACCGGAAAACACAGAGGTCACAGACTTCCTTTCTACCCTCCCAAGTAGTAGGACATACTAGAGACTCTCCCCAGAGCCTTGAAAACACTTGCTGAGTATGCCATGTCCCTTTGACCCCACTCCATCCTCTAGCTCCCTATCTGTTCCTGGTTATCACTATTAGGAAAAAAGTTAAAGATTTGACTTTTTTGACAAATGAAAGCCTGAGTTGGAGAGAAGGGTTAAAAAAGAGATTGGTGTTTTCTTCTGGGAGAGAGAAGGAAAACAGGATCACCAGTGGGCTCCTCCTTCATTTGAGTCCTTAGATTTTAGCAGGATAAGGATGGGCTTTCTCTAGGTATCTCCCTAGTGAGCAAATTTTAGTTCCTTCTGAACCAAGAAGGGGTATGTTGAACTGAGGTTATGCATAATGAGGCTGTTATACATTATACAGTATACCTCTTGACATTTCCAATTTTTAGTTACAGTCAGTGCCTCTTATCTCTTGTGATTTTATGAACTAGAGCTCATTTTTAAGGACTTGGGAGCCTCTAACTACTGAAAAGAAAAAAATCCTTAGGCTGCCAAGGTTTGTAGACAGGGAGAGAGAAAAATGAGAAAGAAAAAGTGATAAATCATGCTTCAAAGGGAAAGGCATTGGGGGAAGACAAAAAATTAAAAGCCTTTGGCTGGACTTACCTAAGTCACAGTCCTGACACCTCTTTTACCTCCTGCCAGGCTTGCTACAAGAAAATATCACTGGACTGGTTTTCAGAGGTTCCTGAAGCTGGTATGAGGAATTTAGCCTACTTTAAATATAGAATGTTTAGACATTCACTGACTGTCATTTTGGAAAAGAATTCTTAAAATGCAACCCTAAGAGGTATGCAAAGGGTTTATTAGGCATAGATTTTAATATACACTCCAGAGGGAGCCTATGTGCTCAGAGAAATTAGATGCACTATGGTTTGGAAATGGAAATCTTCATGAATTTTGGTGTAGAAATCTGTGGATCTTGATAATATATAGTTGTGGTATTAGTTTCATAGGGGAGAGCATGGTCCAACCACAACGTGATAATTGCCTGTTCATAAGGGAAAGCTATTTACTGGTGAAAATGTGGTTTACTTACAAGTGAAAGAGGACTGTTTACAGGTAAAAAGGGAAGAGCCAATGAAGGTGAAGAGAATTGCCTATGCTTACTGCATTCTGAGAGAAGAGAAAAAGAATTAAGCTGGTTTGGTGTCCTAAAGCTGCAGTTTTCATTTTTAAAATTATAATATTCTTTGTCTCTCTCTTGGTTATTTTAAAGTTTTTATTCTACCTCATTTCTACATTATGAAGATATGATAAGGATGTGATAAATGTGGCAGCATGGTTTACAGCTATGATTATTCACGCAAAAGATAGAGTTAGCAGTTGGAGGCATGGTGCGTAGCAGGAAACAAGCCTATTTGAGATTGAAGACCAGACACTGGAGTATAGGAACTTGGGGTGGAGGAGTGACGTGGATCCCTGAGACCCAAGAAAGTTCTGAAGGGAGAATTGGAGCTCTAGAGAAAACTCAGAAATAATTTCTCAGATAACTAATGAGTTGATGACCATAATGAAGGGCATGGTTAGTGAATCTAGACTAGATAATGATTTTTAAAAATCTAGAGGAGCTTACAGAATTGATGGAAACCATCAAGGCCTAACGTTGGAAAGAAATGGGATCCATGAAACAGCCTCAAACAGATATCCAGGGGATAAAAAATTGTATTGAAAGTGTACACAGAAGAAGCAACCCATGTGAGAACAAATTATCAGATCTAGAGGACAGGATTGAGATTAACAATCATGAAAAGAAAGACTTCCTAAAAATAGCAAGGGACTACAAAAAGTCATTCTGTCAGTTGCTAGATGAGGCAAAGAATAACATAAGATTTATCAAAAGCAATGAAAAGCATTGCAATGAAAGCAATGAAAAATCAATAGCACAAATAACATAAAAGCCTTTTCACAAAAGTAGTGGGAAAGAAATTTCTAAGCATGGAAAAGGAATTCTTCATACAGATAAAAGAGGCATATACAATAGCAACTACCCATGATAGAATAAACTTGCATGAAGGCATATAATAGCCAACATTCCAGAAATTCAGTGTAAGAACAGAATATTAAAAGATGTTAGAGAAAAGAACAAATCATCTATGAAAGAAAGCCCATCAAAATATAGCAGACTTTTCACTACAAATCCTTAAGTCAAGCAGAGCTTGGAAGGAAATATTTCAGGCCCTAAGAGAAGACAAACTGCAACCCAGATTGATAAACATTGAAAACTATCATTTAAAATTGATGGAGAAATGAGATACTTCCATCTTAAAGAACACCTGCAGAAATTCATGACCACAAAATCAGTACTCCAAAATGCTCTGAAGGATAGTCTAGAAAAAGATAATGAAGACAATAATTCCATGAACATCAATATGATGAGTCCAGCAGTAAAGAAGAGGAATTAATCACAAAGGGAAAAAAGGGAACAAACAACAGAAAAAAAAATGCCAAGGAAAAATCAATATATATCAGTTACAGCCACTAATGCAAATTGTCTCAATTGACCAGTTAAAAGAGAGATTGGCACAATGAATCAAGAAACAATGTTCAACAATATCCTGCATAAAAGAAACACTTAACTCAAAAACAAAGACATAGATTGAAAGTTAAAAGAAGAAAAACAATACACTATGTGTCTTGGTTACTTTTTTTTCATTACTAAGACAAAATACCTGACACACAAAGTTAATGAGGAAAAGGTTTACTTAGCTCACAGTTTGTAGAAGTTTCATCCTGTAATCAGCTGACTTTCAGGCAAGGCGACTGGTCAGAGGGGCATTATAGAGGAGAACAGTTCATGGGTGCCACAAGGTAACAAAAACAACAACAAAACAGCATCTTTCTGCCACTTAGGTATTATATCCAAGTGGATGAGGTGAGGGCAGGGCTAAATCAATCTGTGGACTGATTTAGTAATCACACATCCTTAGTCTCAGCATCACATACTCTAAATCTAGTCATATCTGAAAAAGTCCTATCTATGACTGCATGAGTCTTTGTGGGGGCATCCAGACACAAACCATAATATTCTGCCCCTGGCCCCCAAAGGCTCATGCACATCCCTTTATGCGTGGAATCTTAGTCCATCTCAAAGAGTTTCCAAATTCCTCACAGTCTCAGCATCAGTGAAAAGTCCAAGTTCAAAGTCTCATCTAAGATTTAAGGCAAATTCTTAGCTGCAGGCCTTGTACAAATAAAAACAAAGTCAAATACTCCCAACATTCAATGGCACAAGGTAGACATTTACATTTCAAAAGTTACAAAGACAGATACAAAGAAATGGGACCAAGGCAAGTACAAAATCCTGGAGGAAAAATATTAAGTCCTGTAATTTTATGTACAGTTTCCCTGGTAATCTGTTGTACATGGTAAGTTTGAAAGCGCTTGGGTCTCTCCATCACTGTGCAACTACCTGTGATTGTAGTTTCGATGGCTTCTCTCTGGGGCCAGCTCTTCTCCTTCCTTGCAGTTTTCCTCCAACAATCCATGTTCCTCGCATCTCCGAACTTCTGGGGTCTCCACTACACCTTTAGCTTAAAACTCACAGCTTCACACACTGTCCTGTCAGTGGCACACTGACTGGTCTTCTAGGCCTTCTGGAATCTACGTAAAAGCCTTCAGGACCCCACAATTCTTGCATCCTGCATGCGCCTAAAAACAGCATCACCTATAAGGTGATGCCAAAGTCTAGTGCCAGCTAGAGCGCCAGGCTTCCTTCTTTATTGTCATTAGGCATTGAGTGTCTATGAAACAAATTTTGATGAAAAACTTTCATAGGCCATCCACACCTTGAACATGGTGCTGTGGGGCTCTCTTAGTAAAGAAAAGTCTTTCAATTTTGAGACTGCAAAATTTGCAATTTTGAGACTGTAAAAGATGGAGTTCTGCTACTTCTTTTGATGTATTTTGGCCATTTTTTTCTAGTCTTCTTTTCCTTCTCAGCAATCAACATCTCCTCTGTTCTATCTTTGCAGTCCACAGCTTTATAGGAGTTTCCTTTCTGGTCAAATTCATGTTTTAAAATCATTTTACTGTGGTCTTTGGGCTTGATTATCAACATAAATCTGGCTAACAGCCCCCAGTAGTAGCCATTCCACTGCTTCAACATTTGACTGCTTTGAAATTTCTTCTGCCAGATTAATGAGTCTACCACTTTTAATCTCAGCCTCAGGCAAAGGCTCTGGACATGAGCAAAGTGAAGAAAAACTTTCTACCAAGCCATAGCACACATCCTATGGAGTCCAACAGTCAACACAGTCCTTCCTTCCAGCAGAAACCTCCTGAGCCTGGCCTTTACTGGCAGAATTTCTATCAGTATTCTCATCTTGTGTGCTTTGATCAGAATCTCCCACCAAGTACCATCATTCCAGTTCTACCTTTTCAGTCAGCGTCTCCAAACCTTTCCAAACTCTTCCCATAAGCCACTCTTGAAGGGTCCTAAACCGTGTGGTCAGGTATAGTCATAACAGTGACCCCACTCTCAGTACCAAATTGTGTCTTCGTTACTTCTCTCTCATTATTGATACAAAATAGCTGATACCAAAAGGTAAAAGGAGAAAAGTTTATTTATCTCACAGTCGGTAGAGGTTTCAGTCCATAATAGGCTGGTTCTAAGGCCAGGTGGCTTGACAGAAGGGCACTGCAGGGAACAATTCATGAGGCTTACAAGGTAGTGAAATCAACAATGGACCTTAACAGCATCTTTCTGCCACTTTTATATTTTATCAAGGCTGCTGGGATTAGGTTGGTACCAAATCAATCAGTGGACTGATTTAGTAATCATATGATTTTAATTCCAGCATCACACACTCTAGATCCAGCTACCTCCAAAAATAACCCCGGCTATGACTGCATGAAGCTTTGAGAGGACATCTAAACACAAGCCATAATGTCATGTGAGAGAAACCTGAAAAAATGCAGGACTAGATATTCAATTTGTAGACAAAGTAGATGTCAAGCCAAAACTAATCAAGAGAAACAAAGAAGGTCACTACATACTTGCTGAGAAAACAATCCAAGAGTAAGAGACAACAATCATAAATACATGTGCACCAAACACCAGCACATCCAGCTCTATAAAAGATGCATTAATACACATGAAGAATCAAATAAACTCTAATGCAATTGTAATAGGGGAACTCAAGAACCCACTGTCACAAATAGACAGATCAACTAGCCAAACAATCCAAAAAAAATATTAGAGCTCAAGCAGATCTTTCAGCAAAAGGACTTTGTAGACATTTATAGAATGTTTCATCCCACAACAACAGAATATAAATTTTTCTCAGATGCACAAAGAACTTTTCCAAAACAGACCACATACTAGATCATGGAACATGCTTAAGGAACTGTAAAGGAAATGAAATTATTCCATGCACATTATCAGACCATAGTTCAATGAAGTTGGTAATCAATGGCAAAAGAAACCACAAAACCTTCATAAATATATGCAAAGTAAGTTATATGCTCATGAACAGTCAGTCTATAGACCACAGATGAAAGTAAAGAAGAAATTAGATAGTTTCAACAATTAGATAGTAATGCCAGTAAAACATAGCAGAACTTATGAGATGCAATGAAAGCAGCCTTTAAAGGAAATTAATAGCATTGAATTCCCACATCAGAAAAAAAGAGTGAGTACAAATAACAAATCTAATGTTGAAATTTAAGCTACTAAGAAATGAAGAGCAAGTTAAAGTCAAATACATATTAGGAAGTAAATTATAAAAATCAGAGCATCTAATAAAAAAGTGAATGAAAACACCTAAATCCATATATTTAGAAATTAAAAGTGTTAAATCTCAATGGATTATGCTTAAATGCAGAAGGGCATCAATACCTACTTTGAGAACTTGTACTCTAATAAGAGGAAAAATAGAGAAGAAATGAAGAGATTCCTTGAAACTTATGAATTATGAAAGCTGAATCAAGAAAAATTCTAAATAGCTCAATAATATCAGTCAATGAATTTGAAAATGGAATTAAATAGCTAATAACAAAGAAAAACCCAGGTTCAGTTGGACTCTGTGCTCAATTCTACAAGAAATTTAGAGAAATCTAAAGTCACAGATTCTCAAACATTTTTTTTGAGACAGGGTCTCACTCTGTAATTCAGGCTGGGCTTCAACTCACTATATAGGCCAGGCTGGCCTATCCTCCTGCCTCAGCCTCTTGAGTGCTGAGCTTACAAGCATGGGCCACCATGTCCAGATTTCAAACTATTTAATAAAATTAAAAGGGAAGAAACTCTCCCAAATTCATTCCTGGAAGCAAGATTTACCCTGAAACCAAAATAAGAGAAGGATACAACCAAAAAAGGAACTATAGGTCAATTTCCTTAATGAACATAGACACAAAAATCCTCTGTAAAATACTGACCAAGAGTGATACAGATAATTATTAAGATTTTACACTATAATCAAGTAGGATTAATCCCATGGATGTAGGGACAGTTCAACACATGAAAATAAAATAATGAAATATATCACATTAACAGAACGAAGGACAAAACTCACACAATCACCTTAATAGAATAGAAAATGCATTTGATAAAGTCCAACAACCAAAGTCCAACAATCCTGTTCCATGATAAAAATGGTACAGAATATTACAGTAGATGGTCTTTATTTCGATCTGATAAAAGACATCTATGACAAATAAATAGGAAACATCATACTGAACAGCCAACAATTGAAAGCTTTCCCTGTAAAATCAGGAAAAATACAAGGATGCCTATTACCACCACCCCTATTAAATATAGTTCTAGAAGTAGTAGCCAGAGCAATTAAACAAGAGAAAGAAATAAATGAAATAGGCATAGGAAAGGAAAAATTTAAATTGTCATGATTTGTGAATGACATGATACTCTACATAGAAGACCCACCAAACCTCCACCAAAAAACTTCTATACTTAAAATCAAATTTAGTAGCATAGCTGGATACAAAGTCAACACTCAAAAATCAGTAGTGTTACTGGATACATCAAAAATGAAAATACTTAATTTAACAAAAGAAATAAAAGACTTTTACATTTAAAAATAAAGTATTATGAAAAAGGAGATTGAAATGGGTATCAGAAAGTGGAAAGATATCCTTTGTTCTTGGGTAGAAAGAACCAACATAATGAATTTGGCCTTACTTCCAAAACTGTTATACAGAATCAATATAATCCCAATCAAAATACCAACATACATACCTCATACAGTTAGACAAAAAATCCCAAATTAATTTTGAATCAGATGAGACCTAGAATAATAAAAGCAATTCTGGGCAACAAAGGCAAGGAAGGAAGTACCACAATCTCTAAGTTAAAATTATACTACAAAGATGGCCTGTTAAAAGCACCATGGTACTCTCAAAACATCAAACCTAAGAATCTATGGAACAGATTAGAAGATACAGGAACAAATCCAAACATATTCAGCCACATTATTTTTCACAAAGGGGCCAAAAATCTTCACTGGAAGCAAGCCTCTTTAATATATTGTGCTGGGAAACCAGGCTTTCCATATGTCAAAAATTAAAGCAGCCCCAAATCTCTCCCCATGCACTAAACTAAAATCAAAATGGATCCAAGATCTAAATATCAAACCAGAAACTCCAAATCTGCTGGAAAATTGAATCGGTAGAGCTCTTGAAGATATAGATGTATACAAAGACTAGGAAGAAAACCCCTATCTCACAGGAAATATTATAAAGAATATTATAAGAATCAGTGACTGGAATCTCATCATATTACAAAGCTTTTGCACAGAAAAAGAAACACCTACCAAGTGAAGAGACTACCTACAGAGTCCGGCAAATTTCTTTGCCAGCTGTTCCACAGAATATTATTATCTACAATATATAAAAAACACAAAAATTCAGACACAACAGATTTAAAGACCCAATCCAAAAAATGGGCATTTGATATGAACCGACATTTCTCAAATGAGGTAGTACAAACAGGAATTAATTATATGAAAAAATGTTCAACATCACTGGTCATGTGAGAGATGCAACTTAAAATATCTTTGAGATTCCACCTAACTTCAGAAAGAAGTTCTACTGTCAAGAAATTAACTAATACCAAATGCTGAGTGGGCTGTTGGGTAAAAGGAACCCGTCTCCACTGTTGGTGGGAGTGTAGATTGGTACAACCACAGTGAAAATCACTATGGAGATTCCTCAAAAATCTAAAACTGGAGGTTCCATTTGATCCAGCTATTTCCCTTCTTGATATCTTCTTGAAAATATTAAAAGCATTGTACCAGAAAGACATATGCAACGTAATTTTTTATTAATTAAATCTTGGAACCACAACAAATGCCCATCAATGTTTGAGTACATAAAGAAAATGTGGTTTTTTAGTACAATGGAGTACTACTCTGCCATAAAGAAGGATGAATGAGACATCTCTCTAGGTAAATTTATGCACCTTGAGAGTATACTCTGAAGTGAAATAAATTGGATACACATGTTTAAATATTTCATTGTTTCTCCAGTATGAGAAACTCTAAGGGTATATAAGGGCCAAAATGTATAATAGATACTGTGAAATAGGAAGAAAATGTTCAATTGGGAAGGGGAACAAGAAGGGGGATAATAAAAGGGAGGAAGGGAAAAGAAAAAAATGAGACTAGAAGGAAAATATGGAAGCAAATCTTTTCAAGAAAAGAAGAAAAGTATTTGAGAGGAGGGGAAGGGATTGGGAGAAAAGAAGAATCTAGACATAACATGTACAGGTACAAGGTGCCTATGATGAAAATTATGATCATTGTGTTTATTTTAACTATAATAAAATTCTTTGTAGAAATATAAAGAATTATACAATTAAAAATATTTCTTCTTAATTTGTTCCTCTGTTTTATTATGAGTGGAAAAATAGATACAGAGCAATTTAGTGGTCAGCGCACTAACATGTTTTTCTTTGTCTTCAATACAAATTGCTAGTTTACCAGATTCATATTCTGTATCTTTTGCTGTCAAAACAAGGAGGGACAACCATAATTTTCTTTATGATAGGAATCTCTTATTACACGCTTCCCCATTCATCTATTTGAATATTATATTTTTTAATTTGTTAATGGGTTGTAGGTATTGGCTCGGAGGACTAATCAATAATGACAAAAGTACTGAACGTCAAGAGAAGTCTTCTGTTTACCAGTGCAGTAGTTCAGTAATTTTATTTAAAAATACCCTGGGGTTTTATAGCTTTTAATGAAATTTTGTTATTGTTTTATGGGGACAGGATTTCACTAAGCAATCCAGGCTTATCTTGAACTTGTGATCCTCTTGCCTTGAGCCTCCCAGGAACTAAAATTTCAGGCATGTGCCTGCTGGCTTTAGGTCAGCAAACCCTGATGAAGGCAAAACACGGGAGACAGAGAACGTTTTTGCTGAGGGTGAGGAGACTTCACAGAAATGAAGGCCTGAACTTACTCAAGCTCCCAGATTTATCAAGGAACAACGAAGTTAGGGCGTTCTGCTGAGCACAGAGGGTTGTTTTGGGTTAGCATGGCATAGTGCCCATTTGGCTGAATTATTAACTTTCATCTGATTGTCTCCCAGAAAGCTCGTTTTTCCCATAAGGTCCATCTCTGCTCCACTTGGCAAAACATCCCAGCTTCAGGATGTTCTGCCTCCTTGGAGTTGGCAATCTTCTGACCCCAACCCCCAGCCAACCTGAGCAGACATTGACCGCTGAGCGTCACAGGGGTGAGAGAAGGTCTCACATTTGCCAACATTCCTGGCCAAAGCATCATTTTTGAGTATGAGCTTACATTTTTAGGTACTACTACTCTAACTGATGCAGGAAGTCAATTCGGAACAGGACCAAGAAACCTGAATGGCTGGTTCTTCCCAGCTGATAGCTCTTCTGCCTCGTTAGTGTTCCTGCTGTGTTTGTTAACTCTCTTTATGAGAAGTGGATGTCAATTACCTAAGCATCCATGCGTTTTCCTAGTTCTTATGATAAATCTGGCAGATTGTCCAGGGACCTGCTTGATATAAATGAGAACTACAGTTATTTCTGGCTCTGTTGGTCATTCTGATGATCAAACTGGGGTCTTAGTCATGCTCAGCAGCACACTCCCACTGAGCTGCAGTCCCGGTCTTCTTCTTTCCTGTCTAGTCTCCAGTAAAAGTCAATGTTAGTAGTTTCTTTTATATACTCTGAAATGTGTATGAGTACACAAGTGTAGCTTTTATTAGGTCCATATTATATGTGTATGCCAGTATACTCATACTCTCTTGCATCTTTTTAAATACTTAATGTATATTTTGAAGATATTTTCCTAAATGTATAAAAGAAGCAAACTTCTTCTTTTTGAATTTCTGCAAAATGTTGTGGGTCTTTTTTTCTGTGTGTGTGGTACTGGGGATTGAACTCAGGACCTTGCATTTGCCAGGCAGGTGCTTATTCCACTGAGCTATATGCCCAGTGCCTGCAAAATATTGCACTGTTACTCCACATCTCATTTAACCAGTCCTGTATTGACTGGCTTTTAATTTCCAAACTTTATTTAGTATTTTGTGAGTGTATAAATAACGTTTGGACATATTTCTTTGATTACAGGTAAATTTTAGGAAGCAAAAATACTACATAATTTTAAATTCTAATTTTTAAGTAAAGCATAGGAAAATATTGAACATATTTCTGTTACCATGGCATCCATTGAGGTCTGCCATTCTGCCTACCACTGTAGATAACATACAAGGTGAGACACGTGCACATGA
>PVLD010016627.1:0-44373 GCA_004027595.1 Dinomys branickii | reverse complement strand
AATATACATATATGCAGGAGGGCTAACATGGTTCTACTATTGTATTATATCACTTAATGCTAAGGAATAATTGATGACGGGTTATTTGATCAATATTGTATGTCTGTATGTATTATCCTGAACACACACTTCGAAGATATCAATATGCAAAGCAGCAACTATTGGTGGTTTTGTTGTTGTTGTTGTTGTTGTTGTTGTTTGCCTGTTTTGTTTTCTGTCTTTGGATGTTTGGTTTTTGTGTTTTTCCGTTGTTGAGAAGATTAATGGTCTGACCAATTTTGCATGTCTGTGTATGGGTTCATATATTTACACTTCAAAGATATCAATGGATAAAGCAATAACCACTGTTGAGACCATGTCACCTTGTCTATAGATCAGTTGTGATTGTACTATTTTTTATGCTAATTGGTGTCTGTTTGTTAATATGTTTTTGTACTTTTATTTTTTTTCAAAAATAAAAAAAAATAAAATCAAAGGTGAGTAAAACAGGATCCCTGGTGTTAAGAAGCCCAAATTTTCTTGACAGGTCTGTATCACCCTTTCCAATAGTCTTCTTTTAAAAAATTATTATTTTAATTGTCAATATTTATGTAGTACAGTGTGATAATTTTTTTACTGGGTTTCAAACTCAGGGCCTTTCACTTGCCAGGCAGGTGCTTGTGCTGCTGAGCTATATCCCTGGCCCCAGTGTGATAATTTGACTCATGTGTAAGATGTGTAATGATAGCCTTTTTTGCTCCTTGCCTGATAAACACTGTTGGCAATGTATTATTAGAATTAATAGTTAATCGTATAATATTATATACAAGATATAATTAAATGTAACTAATTCTCAATTACAAGAGCAATTTATGATTATTTAGAAACCATAGAGGAAGATTAGAATCACCCTGATCCCTTGTTATAGTAGAATTTATTCCTTCCAGGTAGGCTGCCTTGTAATGATTTTGTCACACATCACATACAGTCTGCATGAAATGTTCTTTTTTTTTTTAATTTTAAAAAAATAAAAGTACAAAAACATATTGACAAACAGACACCAATTAGCATAAAAAATAGTACAATCACAACTAATCTATAGACAAGGTGATATGGTCTCAACAGTGGTTATTGCTTTATGCATGAAATGTTCTTTTGCTAGGACCTGGCTATGTCCTTAAAGACCTGTAAAGTACCCTTCTGAGTGGTTTCTCTGAGGGAAGTGACAAAAGCTGACTGGTGACTGTAGCCACATATACTATACAGGCTCTTCTATCATGAGGGAAGTTGGTCGATTTTCTCTCAGTGATAAAAAAGGCCTGGTAAACATTTGCCCTGACTCCACCTAGGTATTCATACCAGAGTTGGTCTTTATACCTGTGATTTTACTACTGTGTGTGCCGGGGCTGTAGGCTGGGGACTGTCATTCCCAAGGAGACAGACAGCTGACCAGCGAAGCTTCTCACCTGGGCTGATGCAGCCACTGACCGTGACTCTGAATTCGGACCCACGTGAGTGGATCTACAACCTACCGATGCCCAGCATCGGCTGGTGCTGAAGGGAAACTTACTTTTGCACAGCCACTGTGAGCGTTTTTAAAGCCTCCCTGTTTATAACACAGACATATATCAGTCAGTGCTTACTAGAGGTCAGACTTAATGCAAGAGAGACTAATATATAAGAATTTACAAGATTGGCTTACAATGGCCGCCCGTGGAGTCAGGTGTGGAAAAGCACAAAACCCCAACAGTGCCCAGCATGGTAGTATGTGCCTGACAAATAGCAAGCTGATGAACGCAGCTGTGTGAGGTTGTCTTTTTCACCATGATGTTACATACATTGAGTATGCACATTAAAGAAAATAATTGCTAATTTGATTGGCAGAAATAGTACCATTGCTTGATTTGCATCTCTTTATTTTACTTTTTTTTTTTTTTGGTACAGAGAGCTTCACATATGCTAGGCAAGTACTCTACCACTGAGCTACATCCCTGGCCCTTTTTATTTTTGAGGCAGAGTCTCACTAAGTTGCCCAGGCTGGCCTTAGACTTGCATCCTCCTGCCTCAACCTTCTCAATATTTGGGATTACAGATGTACACCACATTGCCTGGCTTGTAGTTCTTTAATTATTGATTATGAATATATTTTACAAATTTCTGCCACTAAATGTTTATCATCGCTGTCTTGTAGGTTGGACTTTCTATCTATCTATTATCTACCTATCCATCATTTTTTAAATTTGAGACAGCCTCTTGTCAAATTGCTCAGGCCTGCTTTGAACCACTGGTCCTCCTGCCTCACCTTCCTAAGTGCTGGGATTACAGGTAGGGGGCACCCCACCCTTATATTTATATCTTTTGCTATTATTATTTGTATCAGGAGACCCCATTAGTCTACTGGAATCTGTTTTTTTCCCTTAAATTGTATAAGATCGTTTTATGATTGATATATTCATTACAACTATTGCAACTATTTCCCCCAGAATGTTGTTTGCTCTTGATCGCAAATCACATTATTGGTCTGCACGACTCCTACACAAGCAGCCATTTCTCAGGGCATAGCACAAGTCTCAGAGCAAGCAGCACCCCTACCAGACTCCTGTCTTTCTCAGATCCTTGTCAGGGTATGGAGCACAAGGTAGGTTTCCAGTCTCTCATTCTTCAGGGTTATACAGCAGAGAGCTTTGCAGATGCACCCTCTTCTTAGCAAAGGCCCAGGGAAGGTTTCACCATCGCCATTTCACTGACAAGGTGCAGAGAGGCTAATTAACTTGCCCATGAGCACACTGATTGTGAGAAGCCAAGCCCCAATTTGAACTCAACTTGTCTGATTCTATACCTTGTGATTTCTTGGTCAGGTGTTGTTGCAGGGAAGCCCGGATCAGTGATGGGCAGCTGGGATAAGCCCCATATCTCTTTTTCTTGCTCGGTTTGTCTTACACCTTGGCTGAGCTGTTGTTTGTTTTATCAGTGTTTGTGTGTGAGTGTGTGTGAGTGTGTGTGTGTGTGTGTGTGTGTGTGTACGTGTGTACGTTCCATGGAGTGAAAGGAGGCTGTTAGACTCATTGTGAAAGACCTAGAATGCCAAGTAGAGGCCCAGAACGCTTTCTGCAAAATAAAGCACATTCATATCCTCCACTTCCCTATCAAAAAACTAGGGTCAACTGCATCCCAACTGTGTGGCAGTGACTGGGATGCCCACACACAGACATGGCAGAGCTGCAAAGGCTTCTAGATGCACAAGCATCACCAGGCATGGTGGCGCGTGCCTGTAATCCCAGCACTTGGGAGGCTGAGGCAGGAGGATCATTGCGAGTTTGAGACCAGCCTGGGCTACAAAGTGAGCTCAAGGCCAGCCTGAACTGCATAGCGAGACCCTGTCTCAAAAAGACAAAAAGACAAAAAAAAAAAAAATTCAATAGATACAAGAGCATCCACTCTTGTCCAGGGAACCAGCCTTGCAAGGAGAGGTGATTTGCCCAAGGTCACACTGCAAGCTAGCGATTAGAACCCAAGGGTTCAGCTCCCAGCTGAAGTACCTCCCCCGATCACCCAGTGTGTCCAAGCACAATGAGGGTGTCTATGAGGGGACTGAGCCAGCGCTCTTAGTCATTCACTCATTTCATTTATTTGATTCATTTGTTTATTAAGCAGTTGTCGTACATCAGACCTCCATATCCATGGGTTCTTCACTCACAGATTCAATCAACTATAGATGGAAAATATATTTTTTAATTCCATCTGAGCTGGGTACAGTGGCACATGCCTATAATCCCAGCATTTTAGGAGGCCAAGGCAGGAGGATTACAAGTTCAAGTCCCACCTGGACAATCTAATGAGAACCTATCTCAAAAGAAAAAAATTAAAAGGGACTAGGGGTCTAGCTCAGTGGTAAAATGCCCCTGGATTTGATCTCCAGGACTGAAAAAAAACCTACCAAAATATAGCACCTGTAATGAATATGTACAAACTTTTTCCTTCT
This sequence comes from Dinomys branickii, assembly GCA_004027595.1. Taxonomy (NCBI): domain Eukaryota; kingdom Metazoa; phylum Chordata; class Mammalia; order Rodentia; family Dinomyidae; genus Dinomys; species Dinomys branickii. The sequence goes on along the minus strand of PVLD010016627.1, from coordinate 40,412 downwards.
CATTATTCCCTTAAACTGTATAGTAGAACTATTTATATAGTGTATAAGTTGTATTAGGTATTACAAGTAACCTAGAGATTATTAAAGTATTCAAGAGGATGTGCATAAATTATATGCAAATGCTACACCATTTATATGAGAAGATTAAAGCATCTACAGATTTTGATATCAGTGGGAGTCCTAGAACCAATCCCCCATAAATACCAAGACAACTACATATCAAATCATATCCTAAAGTGAATGAAAACTAGGAAACAATGACCAACAAGACAGATGTAGTTCTGCCATGAGAACTCAGAGAGGGGAGACTCTCTTCCTGAGGAACCAGAAGCAGTGGGAGCATGAACAGAGGCAGACAAGTCATGGAAATTCCCAGAGCAGTTACTCTCCACTGGGACCAGGTAGCATGAGTCGGTCGGTAGGGCAGGAGTGGGAGGGCAGGTCCTGCATGGAGGGTGCAAGCACGTGGGAGGCTCTGAGCTCAAGATATGCCATCAGGCCCCAGAAAATGAGGTGATGGGGTGCAGGGGAGTAAGGAGAGACAGACGAGCGGAACCGGACACAGGTGTGTGGGAGGATGTGACAGCTACGACCAGAAGCAGTCCCCATCCTGAGGATGGTTAGGGAGCCCTCTTTCAAAGGAGAACAGCAAGGACAGGCTTCTGTGACAGACGGATTATGCTCGCTGCAGCTTGGAGGCAGAGCTGAGGGTATGGTATGCAGGCCAGGAGGCCAGTGAGATGGAGGTACCCGTCCTGGGTCCCCTGGAGACCAAGTTGAGAGCCAGCCTAGCATGGTGTGGGGTGGCTGAATCACAGTCCTGAAGTATTCCTGCTGTCCCTCCCTCTGCCTGCTAGCTCCAGGCAAGTGTTCCACAGAGCAAGCTGGACAGCTAATTAGGTGCAGGTGCCCTGGCCCCTGGACTCTGTGGGGAGGGAACAGGCAATGATGACCCCACCCCCACCCCATCCTGCATAGTGAACCCTTGGTCAGCTCAGGTCACTATTGCCTTGTGCAGATCCATGTCCTGAGCATGCTCAGATTCAAGGAAGGGGGTATTACTGGTAGGAGGACATGGTGGACGGCAAGGCTCCTTTGCTGAGGCTGGATTTGTTCACTGTGATGACAGAGTGTGTATGTACACATGCTATTTATGCTATGGATCACTGTCAATCTGTACATCCATGCAAGCTTGTACTCAGGAACCCGTGCGTGTGTTAGTGTGTGCGTGAAGCAATGGGTATGGATTGTGATTGCATGTGTGCCCTCGCGTAACTCTAGGTGGGCTGGGTACTTCCTCTTCTGGGAGGTGGAGGAGGGTCTTGATTGGTTGACCCTAGCCCAGACCTGACTCCCACCCTATCCCCAGCTGCCCCTCTGCAATGCATTCCCACCCAGCCAGCCATGTCAGGCTCAGCGCTGACTCGGTCGGCTTCTCTACCCAGCTTCCCAGAGCCCTGTTTCATCCGTGAAGAGCTGTACCCTGAGGTGGGGAAGACCAGTCCTTGAGGCAGAAGCGACTGAGACTCACATGCATATACACACACTAGCAAAGCTGTACGCACACATACACGCTGTGCATGAGTACAAATATGCACACACATTCATACTTTCCGAGCCCTGGCCCAAGAGAAAAAAGAGCCAATGAAAGTACTGTGTATCCCAGAAGGGCTGGGCCCTGTCCTTGTCCTACACCTGGAACACTATGTCTAGTCCATATTCAGGGGTAAACAGACTGGACCAAATAGAGAGACAGGTTTCTGTATGGAGCCTATATGTGGAAACCCTCATAGGTAACACGGAGGCACAAGAACAACTAGAGCTTCTATCTGTGACTATGAATGGGTGGACAATGTGTCACTTCCACCGCAGGACACTTACACACACACACACACACACACACACACACACACACACACACAGTTACTGTGGTCATCTGGACCTGCTCAGGCCTGCAATGGACAGAGCAAATGCTTTACACCCAGACAAGCCTCGCTTGGCCTCTTCCTTCATGCCCTTAAGTAAGTTACTTAAACTCTCTGAGCCTCGCATGAAGATCATGCAGCATGGAAACGATAATTGCCTCATACCATTACGGTGAGAAAATCAATACAAATTAACTCATCCAACTTATACTTTTTGAGTGTCCACCTTGTGCCAGACACTGAGGTTAGAACAGTGAACAAAACAGAAAAGTCTCTGCCCTTCTGGACTTTACATTCTGGGACATCTATGGTAACACTCGTTGCCTGATGCGATGCAGGAGGCGTTCAGTAAGTACTTACTTTTTTTCCCTCTCCTCGTACCTGCTAGTATTTTCTTGAGAAGCCAAGCAGAGGCTCTCCGCCCTCCTCTTCTCCTCCCGCTGCAGGCAGTTTTTGACTACAGCCCCGTATCTTGCAGCAACCTTGTCTCCTCCTTCATTGCCTGGCAGGGGTGGACACACAGCTGTGAACATGGCAGATGGGCAAGAGTTAAAGTCTTAGCAGCAGCAACTGCTCCCCTTGGCCTTGGAGTATGGAGGGAAGGAGCATTATGTCCTGACTCCCTCTCTTGTGGCTGGAGGAGACAGCCCCATTGGAAGGCACCAGGCAGACCCAGATGTCACAAACCCCCACCTTCCACCAGCAGTGCCCGCCCTCCCCGAGGGCCTGCCAACCTTAGGGTGTAGGCAGTTGGGAGGAAATGCAAGAAGCCAGCAGGGTGGTGTCTGACCCTGGGGGAGACGTCACCCTCCCCATCCAGGCAGGGCCCCTCCCACTGAGGTGAGAGCAGGAGTGTTTTCCGGAGGAAGAGCCAGCCCTGAGGGGGGGACAGGTCTCCCAGCTCCAGGGCTGGGTCAGTAAGCCCTCCCTGTACACCAGCTGTTGAACACATTGGTGCCATCCCACTGGGTGTCTTCCCCGAGGCCTGTGTCCTGCACATTTCAGAGAGGTTAAATGCTTTGCCTCAGATCACAGAGCAGGTCAACTGCATCTGTTCTGTCTGATTCCAAGACCAATGTACGGACTCCAAAAGGGAGCAGGGAACCCCAGTTTCCCTAACGGGGAAGGGAGCTAGGGAAGAAGGGCACTCCTGCTCAGCTCCCTACAACATACACATGCTGAGCTGGCTGACTGAGATCTAACCCCAGGACCACCCCTCCTCCCACTGCTTTGGGGGTCTGGGCCTGAGCACCAGGTGCTGTGGCCCCCAGGCAGCCAGGGCAAAGTGAAGAGAGATGTGCTGAGTCCCACAGGTCCCTTCCTCGCTCTGTAGTCCCCAGAACTTCTCTGCTCCACAGCTGTCCACCACGATGTCCATCCTGCTGGGGGGCATTCACTGAGGGGGCCCAGGCTAGAGAGGGCCTGGGCTAGTCTGGCTGGGCTAGGATAGATGCCACCTGTGCTTGGTGGGAACTGGAAAGGTGGGAGGCCAGTGAGAAAGATGCGCTTGTGCCCCCCATGGCCCAGGTCTAGGGGCTGGGATTGGTGGACAGGAGGCACCAACCAACGAACTCTCTGTGCTGAGGAGTGAGCCAGCGCCCTGACCCTGGAGCCCACTGACCCCCTCCCCACCAGAGCCTCCCCATTCACCTGGAGCCTTTACTTGCAGATTCGTCGAGTTTCTGCCGACATGGGATGGGGGGAGCAAGCAGGTACAGCCAGGCATTAGGAGAAGAGATTATCACTTCCCTCCTACCCCAGGTCCCCAGAGTCTGATGGTGCTTGTTCCCCCTGTGTTAAAGCACCAGCCTGTTCAGAAGCTGGAGAGTGGCTGGCCTCCTCCCCTGGACTCAAGGGCAATGTGTGCATCAGCCTAAGGTAAGTGTGGGTGCAGTAAGGAGTGAGCACGTGCCTGTGTGTACTGTGGAGCACACATGCGTATGAAGCTGTGTACCTCTGTTGGGGGTAGCGAAGAATCATGGGACCTCAGGGTCCCTAGAGACTAGAGATCATTTAGATTTTCAACCCCCAAGGAGGAGTAAATATGTATGTGGGTGCACATCCGTGTAAAGGTGGAGATAGAAATGTCAGCAAGAAGTGTCCCCAATTTCTCAGAGCACAAGCTTCCTTGCCGGGGCAGGCACACAGGTCTTCACCAGCACACCAGCCATGAGGGGTCTGGGCCTGAGGAACAGGGTCCCTACGTCTTGACTGGCCCAAGAGATTGACCCAGGCATCCTGGCACTGTGACCCAAGCTGTGGCCTGAGGGAGCTGCATGTGCAGCCCTGAGAGGGAACATCCTTGGGTTGAGGATGTTCACCCTGCTGTGAGGTGGGTGGGTGGGGATGCACAGGTGGCGCTGCTCTGCAGTGAAGTGTGATGTGTGAGGGATGCCACAGGCTGCGGGTCCGGGTATCTGGGAGGAGGAGCCTGAGAGTCCACATGCATCTGAGTGCGGGTGTGTGAAATGCACTGGGTTTTTTCCTTTTTTCTTTCTCCTCTCTGACTTCAACCAGGACCAGATGTCTGAGCAGGCTGACGAATTGGAAACATCTGAAACAACTGTCCGAGCTGAAGTATAATAAATAGACCTTTCATCACGTTCCCTGGAAGGGGGTCGCCGGAGCAGACTACAGGGAGCATTTAGAGGGGTTGGAGGTTGAGAGTGGCCCAAGGATGAGTGAGTGGAAGGACGAACAGATTGGCCTGGGAGGGTAGGAAGACAGACTTGCTCCCTCCTAGCATACACAGGCCTTGGTCTTCCTATCTGTACAGTGGTCTTGGTGTTCATTCTGGGGTCTGAGGCCTGGTGCCTTATGGAAGAAACATTTTTCACTTGAAAACAGGCTGACATTAACCCAGTACTGGGGCTAAGAACCATAAGCTAGGTCTTTGCCCCTGCCCCTCCTTGGGTCTGGCCCCCACACATCCCCCAGTGCACACAGGAAGCTCCTTCATCCCCTGCACTTGATCAAATTAAATGTTCCTCAGCAAGATGCATCATCCTCCCTCCTGCCCCAGATGTGGGAGCAGGCAGGGAACTGGAGAGGGGAGCCCAGCCAGGTGTTGGACATGGGGTGTCCTGGAAGCCACACTGCATCCTTCCTCTCGGCCTTTATCCCAAGTGCAGAGCTGCCACAGATACTCATTCTACAGAGCTCCCAGGGGAGTGAAGTTCAGAGGAGCCAGATGCAGCATCAGGGACCCCAGAGGAGGAAATGGGCAGAAGGGGGCCTGGCAAGCCCAGGTCTCCAGGCCACACTCTCACACAGCTGGTGTAGGAGGAAGTCAGACCACAAGGTTCATAAGGGATACGTGTCTTCCAGAAATTTGGGCTGCACCTCAGAGAAGAGAGCCTTTGGGGCCTTGTCCTCGGCTTGCTACTTTAGCCTGAGTCTTTATTCAGCGGTTCTCTATAGTAGCAGCAAAGGCCTGAAAGCCAGATGAAAGAAAAGGTAGAGGGTTTTGACTCCATGACCAATCGCAGCTGCGTGACCTTGGCCACCTATGTAAGCTGCTTGCCTCAGTGGCTCCCTCTGTGAAAGGGGTGTACATTAGCCGCCATCTTACAAAGTTGCTGCAAAGGTCCTTTGTGATGAAATGTGATTGTCCGCTTCAGAAACTGGTGACAAATCAATACTGCATTCAGAAATATCAATTGAGAGTTTAGTGTGGGCAGGTCCTGGGCCAGACCCTGGTGTTGTTAACAGTAACCTCCAAGCCTTTGCAGTTGTTTCCTCTGCCTGAAACACTCAGGGTCTCATCGAGCCCCTTCCCTCAGCTACTGCCTAGATCAGTACCCTTTGCCTTATGATCTCTAAAAATGCTACTTTTGGCTGGGTGTGGTGGCATACACCTGTAATCCCAGCACTGGGGAGGCTGAAACAGGAGGATTGCAATAAGTTCAAGGCCAGCCTGGATTACATAGTGAGATCTTGTCTCAAAAAATCCTGCTTTTTCTAGTCACAACAGTCATCACATACTACTGTGACCACTTGATCAAGGATGACACCCCATTCCAACCCCTCAATACTCAGGACTTTTTTTTTTTTTTTGAGGCAGGGTCTCACTTCTCACTGTGTAGTGCAGGCTGGCTTTGAACTTGCTTATGTAGCCCAGGTTGGCCTTAAACTCACAGCAATCCTCCTGCCTCAGCCTCTTGAATGCTGGGATTACAGGTGTACATCACCACACCCAGCTATACTCAGGACTTCGAGCTCATTGAGGGCAGGTACTGTGTCTACCTTCCCCACTCCTGTATCCCCAGTGTCTGTCAGTGGCTGGTGTTTGGCTGTTTTTTCTTAAGCTAACATGTGGCTTTTATTTTGTCCAAGGTGGTGTTCTGCGTGCTTTACACATAATAACTCATTCAATCCTAGCAGTTCTCTAAGGAAGATCTTGTTATCCATATTTGGGAGAAGACAATTGATGGTACCAGGTTACGCAGCTGGTAACAATTGCATGAGTGAATGAATGAATGCCATAAAATAAGCTCCCTGCCTAGTGAGGAGAGAGGAAATTGTTACAGTACAGAGGGACCAGTTGCAGCCCAGCAGCCTTGGAATCCCAGAGGAAGGCTGCAGCTTAGAGTGAACAAAGGAAGCCCAGGTGATCTTGAGCTCAGCCCTGGGTACCAGGAGCCGATCCTGCTGTAGTTCATCGCGGTGTGATCACTCCAGTCTCTGTAGCCACAATCAGTGCAGGCTTTCACTTCCTTCTTACCACGTTGGCCCCTGTTCTCTTCCCTCCCTCAAAGCCCAGGCCTCACCTCACCCAGATGCCGCCCAGCCTAGGAGGGATGGATAAGCCCTCTGTGGGCTTACGTCTCCAGACCTTTCCCGCCTTGGACTCTTCCCTGTCTGCTGAGGGCATCATGGGGACAGAGTGCCTGGGCCTCTTGCTCCTCCTTCTTTTGTTTAAGCAAACAAATAAACCAAATGTTCTCAGCTTGGATGGGAGGAGGTGTCCTCCCTAATCAAACCAATGCTTCTTGTTGGCAAGGACTCCTGTGAATCTTCCTGCCCTCTCCGCACTCCCCAGAGCCCCTTCCCTTTGAGAACCAGCCTTGGGCCCCAGCACCTGGGGTTTGATTCACTAGAGGTTGTGCCCAAAGTACCAGATAAACAAGGTGCATCTGACAAAGTCAGAGATCAAGAGGACTCCTGGACACCAGAAAAGGACAAAGACTCGGTCACTCCCTGGGTGATGTCTCTGCAGCTGGGGAGGGCCTGCCAGGGAAGGCACTGGACAGGGTGCACTTTCAAGGTCCTTTCTAGGACCAGAGCCCTGGCTTCAGCACATGCAGTCCTCCTTGGACATGCGCTCGTGCCCACAGGCGTCTGCAGTGGTGTGGTCCGCCACGAGGAGAGCTGTCAGCATGTTTACCTGCGTGTGTGCCCTGAGAAGTAAGCTTGAGTGTGTAAGGGACTCTGAAGTGCTGTCTCTGCATGTGGACATGAGCTAGGACCCGGCACTTGTGTGTATGTGTGTGTGGCTAGAATAGAGACATCTGTGTCTGGAGGGTGCCTCTGTAAGTGTGTGTGGGCATGTCAGTACCCGGCGGTCAAGTCTCACATGGGTTTCCACGTGCCTCTGTGGTTGTGATGGGTGTGTTTGTGTGCAGCGGGAAGTGACGGGAGCTCTACATTCACACCCTGCCTATCCCTGGTGGCCCTTGCCTGACTGGGGCCTGGCTCAGGCTCTCAGAGAGGATTTCAAAATGTTAGAGAAGATGGCATCCCAGCCCCTCGCAGTCACCCAGACAGACCCTCTGGGTGGGGAGGAAACTGGAACCTTCAGAGGCTCCCGTGGGCCTAACTCAGTTACATGCTCATTATACAGCTTCTCCACTGTGAGCCCAGGGCCGCTGGGCCAGTGCTCCAACCCAGCTCTGCAGGGCCGGCCTTTCTTCCTGCTGGGTGTGTCCCTCAGACTGTGTCCCTAAGACTGCTCTGAGGCCCCAGCCCCCAGGGACCCCAGTATAGGAGAGACTCAGCCCTGTTTCCGGGAGCCCCATCAGAAAGGAAGTACCTACAAGAGCCTAAGGCTGGATGGTTGGTCCCCTACCAGGAAGCAGATAAAGGCAGCGTACCTGGTCACAGCCCCACCCGCCCCCTCCTCTCCAGGGCTCTCAGGAAGTCCGCCCTTCAGCCCTCTGGGCTGGCACTAGTGAGGGCTTGGGGCGCAGCCGTCTCCAGTGCACTAGGAGCCACCCGGAGAAGTGGGAGGGGCCTGACTGATCACCCCCACACTTCGGATGTGCAGTTACTCACACCCCCAAACCTTCACAATTAGACTCGTGGTTTGCAAAACCCAGTGCTGGCCTAATAAGAAGCATATTGTCTCCCCAGAGAAGCTGGGAAGAGCAGCAGGCAGCTCCAGCGTCCGCCTCCCCAGGGAGGGCCTCTAAGGGGCAGAGGGAAGGCCAGCAGCCCTCTGCCCACCCCACCCCCAGCCTCCAGCGCCCTCTTCCCTGCGAGCGAGTCCTCAGGCTTCGCCTTCCCCCCGGGGGGTCATTTGGGAGCCAGATGTGGCGTTCTAGCCCTTGGGAGGGAGAGGCACGGAAGAAGAGAGGGAGAACGGCCTTTGGAGTCCAGCAGATGTAGCCAGGAGAATGTGCGCTCCACCGCTTGCACACAGCTGTGCAATTGCAGGCAAGTTCCTGAATCTTCCTAGGCCTCCAGGCAACAGCCCCCTCCTGAGAAAAGCCTGAGGGTTAGAGTAGGTCATCCATGCCACCGCTGTGTGCCTGGCACACAGTAGGCGCCCCACACTTGGAGGCTTTATATAGTCGCACAGGGAACTTCTTAGCTAAAGCAGAGGAGGGACTGCAAACGAGGCAGTACCTGTGGAGCGAGGCCAGAGTTGGGCTCGGAGCAAGAAGCGCGTGGGAATTCCAGCTCTTCCCCTAATTCTCCCTAGGCCTGGGGGCAGCTCCCACCCACTGCCAGTCCCCCACCCTAAAATCAGGCTCTTCCCTCACGCTCCTGTGGAGAGCTGAGAAGTGAGAAGAGGCAAGGCTGGGGCCTGCTGCCCAGCTCAGCTCCCGTCCACACTTGCTGGGTGTCACCTTGGACAAGCTGGTCCCTTTGCAAGCTGTGGTTGCCTCCTCTTCAGAACAGACGCGATAATAAAACACCCCCTCCCACCCCTGTTGTGATCCAGCAGTCTGTGACTTCCAGCTGTGCCTGGCGCGGGTAAGCCTGCAAGGAAGTTCCTCTCTCCTTTCTCCTTAACCTATTTCAGATGACCTGATAGTTACTGATCTGATCGCTTTTCACCTGTACCTTACTTAACCCTGAAGTACTCTGAGAACAACCCAGAGGTCCCTCAGTTGGTGCACGGGTACCACGTGGTGTCCACACAGAGTGGACTGCTGCTCGGCCACACAGATGAGTGAGGTGTGTGACAGCGAGGGTGAATCTTGAACCCTGTGCTCATGGACAGGAGCCAGTTGTGAAAAACTTTGAATCGCATGATCCTGGCTGTGTGTGACTCCCAGAAAAGGCAAGTCTATAGAGCAGCAGATAAGTGAGCAGCGGCCTGTGCTCAGGATGGGACTGGAGAGAGACTGCAGATGGATAGGAGGGCTATTTCCGTGGCTGACAGGTCCTAAAATCGGACCACAATGATGATCGCACAACCCTGGACATCTACAAAACCCCACTGAATTGTACACGTAGAGTGGGTGGCTATCACAAGGGAAAATTTGTACCTTAAGAAAGCTAAGAAAAAACTCTAAAAGATAAATGTTATTAGCTGTTTTGCCCTTGGAAAATTTACAATAAATTTCAGGGCCAGTTTTATTTATCTTTAAAACTCATGCTCACGTTCTTTAATTTGAGAGATAAAAGAAAAAAAGAAAAAAACCACAGTAGCCAAAAGTTGGTTCACTGCAGTGAGGTGATGAGCAAAGAAAAGGGGGCCAGACCCCTGAAACAGGCCTTCCCCGGGGAAGGGGCCCGGCACCCGCCCTGCCCCTGAGCGCAGGGCCGCCCCGGGACCCCTGAACTCTCTCTGTACACTCCCGTCCGTAACATACATAAAGCCACGTTTAGCCCCTGTGAAGTTCCGCATTTGCACTCAGTGTTGTGCGGGTGTTGTTTCTGCGCTTCACAGTGACACCTCCAAGTAAGGACTGGTATTTCCATGCTGCAGGAAGCCGAGGCTCACATGGATGAAGTGGTCACCCAAGGCCAGGCCGCTCTGCTGCCAGGTATGAGCTGGAAGGTAAGAACTGAGGGTCTCAAGGCCGTATTCCCCTCCCAGCTGCCCTCAGTCTCCCCCGCGTCTCCACCTCTACCTCTGCTGCCTCGTCTTCCTAGCTCCTTCTTCTGTCTGTCTGTCTTTGTCTCTTTGCTTGCCTCTGTCTCTCTGTGTCTCTGTCTCTGGCTCATTTATTTTTAATAACCACAATAATGAGAAAAGCTCTTTCCCGACCCTCCTGGGGAGGGAGACAAAAGGAGGGAAGCTGAGGGACAAGGAGGAGGGGTAACCTCCCATCTTGCTCCTGAAAAATTTAATAAAGAGCCTGAGAAAGTGCTGGGCTCCACTGCCGGCCAGTGTCCTGGGAAAGGGGGCAGCCCCCTCCCCCACTGCAGACCCACGGCTCTGTGCGGGCCTGGGGTCAGGGGAGGGAATGTCTCCATGCTGGGCCCCCTTCTCCAGCTCACAGGCTTTATCTCTGCCCTCCCTGCTGGTGGGAGCAGTTCCCCCAGCTAATCCGCCCCTGAATATGGGCCCTACAGACTCCCTCCCCTCCACCCAGACCTGCTGCTTTCCCAGGAGAGCTGCTCCGAGGGGAGAATCAATCACAGAAGGGCAGCGCTCGCCCCGGCTGTGTCAGGCCGGCTCCCCAGGAGGCCATCCAGGGGGGAGCAGGGCCGGGCGACGCCCTGCCAGCCTGCCAGGCACCTGGGCACTATTGGTCTCTGGCACAGAGCCAGGACTGGGCGGGGGGAGGTGCTAACCCTAGCTCTCCGTCTCTGCCTCCTCAAAGGCCAGCACTGGCCAAAGGAGGACAGCAGGTGACAGCATCACCTGCCTCACCCCACCTCCAGGAGGGGCTTTTCCAGGGAGAGCCTCAGCAGGTCAGAGCGGAAGAAGCCCTGGTCCAGCCTTGTCCTGTGACTTTCTGGGGAACCCAGGAGATGAGAGCTGCAGGTTGACAGGTGCTAGAGGGCTTCTCAGAGGACAGGGAAAGGAGGCCCAGCTGCACTGCCGAACAGCTGAGATGGATCCACAGCACAGCAGCGAGGTGAAAGAAATGAGCCGACTCTTCAGATGGAGCGTTGAGGCCAAGACTGCAGTGCAGGAGGGCAAGGCCAGCTCCCCACCGTGGGATGAGTTCCAGGCTCTTGTCTGTGTGGGGAGCCCGTGGGCCTGAGGCTGTCCAGGTTCAGTCATCCTCTGCTCCCAGGGGTCTGGACAGCCTTCCCCACGTTGGGAAACCACACTCTGGCAGAGCTGAGAGCGTCTCCCGCTGGCCAGGACTGGAGGGAGAGGCACAGGGCTGGTCCTGGGACTGAGCATGCAGGCGCCCACCCATTCGCTGCACGCTGCTCTCCTGGGCTTGGTGCTGAGTTTGGGACTGAGAGAGGGTGCTAATAACAGCTCATTGTTTGGAGAGTTTGGAAAGTGACAGGTGCTGTGTTAAGGTATAATCCCACTCAGCCCTCAGAACAATGTGGTGGGCTCGCCGCTCTTTAAAGGGGAGAAAGAGAGGTACAGAGAAGTTAGGTCACCTGTCCAAGGCTCCACACCAGTCCACAAGAGGGTCACCATTTAAAGGGCATTGAATGGTGCTTAGCTGACCCCAGGGCTCACTCAGAGACAACAGGACTCCTGCCCCTTCTAGGAAGATGCTCACAGGCAAGAGCAGATGTGAAGCCAGGGTAGGGTTCTGGGGAGGGCTCAAAGGTTTCAGCAATGGCCTAAGCTGGAACTTAATCCTACTTTGAGAAATGGGGGACCTGAGCTTCCTGCCCTCACAGGCCACGCCAACACATTGGGCAGCTGCCCACCAAGTCCTCAGTGCCAAGTGGGCAGCCAGAAATGGCCCAGACTTCCGTACACCTGGGCCAAAGTGCTGAACTGGCCTTTCCCTGGGCTTTGCTTGCCTGGGGCCATGGGCAGAGAAAGAAAGAAAGGAAGAAGAGACAGAATGGGGAGAAAAATGCATTCCCAGCCCCCGGCCTGATTTTGCTTGGTGCTGGGTCCTGCACTAGGCCCTGGCAGGGGGGCGTATAGGGTGTTAGACAAGGCCAGCTGGGCAGCTACACCACCTCAAGGAGACAGTGAGCTGGCACCGTAGGATCTTTGCAGAAAGTAATAGCCATGGGGAGCCAGAATCTGCTCTTCTAGGGCTCCTGGCCTGAGCTGCAGGACACAGTGAGAGAAAGCCTGGCTATTTCCTGTTCGAGATCTGCAGGACAGGGGAACTAGAAAGGCCGGAAAAGTAAAGCATCCCTCAAATATCCAACCACCACTGACAAGACACTTGGTGCCACTGATGGTCCTTCCTTGTCCTCTCAGATTATTTCAGTCCTTTAATCCTTCAAGAAAGGAATTACAATATCTTTATTTTTAAAAAATTATCAAAGAACCTGAGGCCTAGGGACATTAAAAACTTTGCCTGAAGGCACATAGCCAGTGTGTACATCTCTCAGCTCCTTGTCTAGTGTGGAGACCCCTGGTATATGTTGCCACTAAAGGGAACCAAACCAGTTCTGAGCCCTGTCTCTCAGTGGGCAGCTGCAGGTGGACAGGCACAGCTCTCACCTCGAGTCCAGCCCAGCCGTGGGATAGCTGGTGGGCAAGCAGAGGCCCTTCCAGACACATGTTTCCACTTTCATTGGAGCTGGGAACTAATAGCAGAAAAACCTGTGAAGCTGCTAATGGGATAATGGAGAGAAAGTATTTATTTATTTTTTGAAGGAGGCCTCTGAGAATCTGGGGCAGGCCCAGCGTCAGGCAGACAGCAGGAGGTCAGCCCGCTGTGAACAGGCATTAAGCAGACACCTTGGAAGGAGGGGTTGCGGGAGCAGAGGCTGTAGCAGGGCCCAGTGTGGTGCTCTCCACGTCTGGCCCCTCTGGAGAGAGCAAGGCTGGGTCCAGGGGCTCAGGATGCTTCCAGAGAGGGGGCTTCCTGCTCGCAGTGCTTCCTGCCCTCCCTGCCCAGAGTGCCAGCCCCTGGGACCCATCCCATAGGTCTGCCTTCTGGCAGTGCTTCCCCCATGGCCTCCACAGGCAGCTTCAGGAAGGAAGAGGCTCGCATGGTTCCCCTTTGCTGAGGCCAAGTTCACACCCAGGAAGCTGGAGTCTCCTTCCTGAGCGAGGTGCAATGGGCCTGCTCCCTGTGGAGAACTTCTTTCCAGATCAAGGCAATGCTCTTGGAGCTCCCAGTCCTGGGAGCACCCGTGAAGCCTGAGGGCAAGAAGCACCCAGAAGTCAGGCAGCCTGGCGGCATCCGGGCTATGGATGTCAGAGAGATGCTCAGAAGCACAGGGAAGGCTAGGGGTGGGGGGGGGCAGCCCTGCCTTTCAACCAGAGTGACTCTGCTTTCATTTCATATGTCTTACATACTGACTTTCCAACTCTCTCCAAAGCACTAAGCCTTCCAAGCCTTTAACAAACATACACCACGCATACATACACAGCATTGCAAATCCAGGTCACACAAACCTAGACCCTGACTGAAGGTCTCTGCCTCCTGGTTCAGAGCTGCTCCCTACAGCGCCGCTGTGACTTCAGGAAGACGTTTGGACTGGCATCTCCAGGGCCCAGCGTGGAAGAGGCAGCACTGAACACTGAGGGCATCCGGGACAGCAGTGACCTGTGTGGGGGATGGGGGGTACTTGCCTTTGGGGCTGCAGGGCAGGCCTACTGGAGGCCCCTTCTCTCTGGCCTGCCGAGTGGCCAATAGTCTCCGCCCAAGTTCCAGTATCCTCTGTCTGCCCAGCCCAGCCTGAGTGTCCCCTCTCAACTCCAGCCCAGCCTTGGAAGAATGAATATCTAGAGACTCCCAGGCGTACCCAACCAGCCCTGCCACACAGTGGTGAACCTGGCTGCCTGTGACTGGAGAGTGTTTAAGAGTCATTCAGATGGGGCCCGCCCTGCCAAGCCTCACTCGCTGCGGCTGTATTCTCAGAAACAGATGCTTGACACTTTAGACACTTTAGTTCTGTTCCCGACACGCTCCACTTCATTTGCTCCCCAGTTCTGCCGCCTGTGCAGGCCTCTCCTTGGAGACGCATCGTGCAGGAGTCCGCCTCTCTACCCCCACGCTGCCTGGCTTGGGGGCAATAGGCTTAAGCCGTTCCCGGAGCTTGAAGCAGACGTTTGGAAGAACTTCCTGAGCAGCAGCTTAGATGCTGGAATTGAAACTGGGGAAAGAGGGAGAAAGAGCTGACTAAGGGCAGGGGCCTAAAGGAGGTGAGAAGAGCTGTCCAAGGCAGAGTTAGGTCACCTCTTAGAGTCATAAGCCTGGAAGCCCCAAAGCCTGTGCTTCACCCCTTTGTTTAAGAAATACTTATCGTCACCGCTTCTTGGCCTTTTGGCTAAGATCAAGAAATACTTAACCATCTGCTCTATGCTGGGCATCCATTAGGCTCTAGAGGAGAGTAGGGAGCAAGGTGTCCAGGGTCTATCCACCTTTGGTCATGAAAAAGCAACCAGGAAACCTCAAGATGGTGAGAGACCAAGACTGAGGTCAAGGCATCTGACCGATCTGGCGGGGGGTTGAAGAGACACATCCCCTGAGATGGAGAGCCTTGGGGAGGCAAAACTATGGCACATGTGCCACAGCCAGTTGTTTGTTATCACTGAAAGTTCTAAAAGGTTCGCCAGCACTGGCTAGGAAGAGGTCACCTAGGACCCGTGTCCCATCAAGCACATCCAAAAGCTCAGCTGGGTTAGTATCCATGAGTCTTTTCCCCCTTAATGATGATTTTCAAACAAGAGGGAAAGGCCAATGAGGAGAAGAATAAGATCAGCAGGCCGCGCAAATGACCCGAACGTGAGTCCTCACCTATCTTAGCCCTATACTTGTCGTCCGATGCCGGACACACAGCAGGACCTCAGCAAATAGTTATTAAATGAATGAGATACAGTATTTGGTCCTTTGGGAACTCAGCACCCCACCAGTCCTCTTTCTCTTCCGAAACGGCAACTTGCCTCAGCTTAGATCCCAACCAGGACAGGTGACCATCCCTCCAAGCCACCCCAAGCAACGTACTCAGCTGGCCACTTCCCATAGCAGCATTCCCCCAAGCAGTACAAACCACGAGGGCTAACACGTCCTGAGCGTTCAGCACTGCATGTTACTTCAGTAACCCTCCCGGCTGCCACGAGGCAGCTACTACCCTGATCTGATCTTACAGATGAGAAGTCAAAGCAGAGAGAGGTGAGTTGCCTCATCCAAGGTCACACAGCTAGCTCAGGGCCGGTGGAAGGAAGCACTGACTTTTTTATCTCGGGGATGCCAGTCGTGGTTGGGTCTTTAATGCTTAGAGTCATTAAGAGAAGCAGGTATCAATCATCCCCTTTCACAAATGGGAAAAACTCAAAAGTTAAGCCCGGAAAACTCCTCTGGGATTTGACTCCTGATACCATGCACTCTGTCTCCTGTGCTCCATCACTTTCCTGGGACCTCTCCCAAACCGAGGTGCAAACAGCTGTACCCTGGCAAAGTCCAGGAAGGAAGCAGCTCCAGCAGGAGAGCTGGCCCAATGACTTGCCAGCAGGATTTATGTCCTGTCCAGGGTGGACAGTTTGGCTGTTGTTATGAAAGGCTGAGCAGAGCTCAAAGATGGAATTTATTCCCATTAAACAATTGCAAATGTCAGGCAGCACGGCCTCAGAGCTCCTCCTGCCTGCGCCCAGGCAGCTGGGGGCCAGGCGGCCGAAAGAAGCATGCCTGCTGACCCACTGGCCACTCCTCATGCCCACTAGGAGACAGAAGGTTCCAAGGCAGGGCCGGCCTGAGCAACGTGCTCTTCAGGGGACACAGCAGCCCTTCCTGCCTGAGAGATGGCTCTGGGACAGAGGGTGCTGTTCCAATGAACTGGATGAGATCCATTCCAGGGCAGATGGATGAAGAAATTACCTGCAGATGTGACTACACACAACCACTGTGATTCTCTGGGTTCTCACGAAGCCTCTGGGAGCCAGGGCATCTTGGAACAGGGTTTTCATTTGATGCAGCCCCCTGCCCTCTGGGCTGGGCAGATTTGTGCCAGCTGGGGCTGAAGAATGACTGCTACCTCTCTTGGGCCTCCTAGTTGTCAGTGATTCTTAAGCTTTGTTTGTTTAGAGGCCCAAGTACAGGGTGAGATGTCGGAGGGGTCCTGGATAAGGGCCCAAGAAGGGCTTCTGCAGGGCTCCCCAGAAAGCTGGCAGTGGTCGTCTGAACATACTCCTGAGGGGTCAAGCCTCTTCCCTAGGTCTTTGAGTACTTTTTTTTTTTGTTATCGGGACTCGAACTCACAACTTTGAAGTTGCCAGGCAGGCACTGTGCCACTGAGCTACATCCCTGGCCCAAATTTTTATGCATATTTTTATTGTCTTTTTTTTTTTTAAGTACTGGAGATTGAACCCAGGGGCTTCACACTGAGCTACATCCTCAAACCAGTTTCACTTTTATTTTTTATTTTGACAGGCTGCTTGCTAAGCTTCCCAAGCTGAGCTCCAACTTGTAATCATCCTGCTTCAGCCCCCCAAGGCACGGAGATGACGCGTGTGTGCCACCATGCCTAGCAGGACAACATATTTTTTTCTTTTAAGAAGAAGACAGCTACAGCAATAGTTCTCAAATTGAAGACTCAGGATCTGTAAGACATTGATTCATTCATTCATTCACTCATTCCAGGGGCTGGAGAGGTAGCTCAGTGGCACAAGCGCCTGCCTGGCAAGCACAAGGTCCTGAGTTTGATTCCTGGTACCTTTAAAAAATAAAAGCGCCAACTGATAAAATGGAGGAGAGGAGAGGAACCCTGCATGGGCAGAAGGAAAGTTTGACCAGGCCTGGCCGTCCAGTGGTCAGCTAGACACAGATATGGACATGGTCCCGACCACCTTCAGAATTCTCCTAAAAGCTCTTCTCCCCTTGGTATCTATTTCCTTTCATCAAGTCAGGATGCAAATTTCCATCCATTCTTCTACTCACTTCCTCCCAATATGGAGGAGATAAAGATTGGGAGGGGTACACTTGGGGACGGGAAGGAGAAGGTCTCCGAGGGAAACTAAAGTTAGCACCGCTGGTGTTTTCTGAGCTCCTCAAGTCCACAATGGGGAGGTGACAGAAAATACAAGCCCAGGCTCGCCACTGAGCCCAGAATATCTTCCCCTCGCTCCTCAAGCCTGGACACCACCCCAGCCCCCCTCAGCAGATGACCTTGCCTCCTACCTGCCACCCCCGTTACACTTGCACCCTGTGGACTCACTCTAACTGCGTCTTCCCTGCCCTGGTCCTGAGCCAGTTCCTTCCCCTGAGCTCTGCCACTTTGTGCCGCCAAACATTCTCTCTCATCTCTGCCATCTCCTGCCCCTCCACCTGCAGAACAGCTTCCTGTCTTCGCCCTAAAATGCCCCTCTGAATTTGCTTCATGCTGTCCCCTTCTTTAGACTCTGAAGAGTCTTTCTACATCTGTCACTCCCGTATCCTTTTCACCCCCCAAAGCACTGCAAACCAGCTCCTGCTCCCCACCTCCAAGAAACTCTCTGAACAGAAGTCATAGTGTACAGTTCTGTTGTCCACCTGCATGGCGTCTTTGCACTCACCCCCCGGCCCTCACCTCCTCCCTGAAACTCTCTCCTTCCTTGGGTCCCCTACTACCTTCTGGTTCCCCTGGATCCCTCTGTCCGTGTCTTTGGGCCATATTGTATGGGTCGGGCTTCCCCAGCCAAACTCCATGGAAGACTTTTGTTCTCTCCCAAGGTTGGATTCTCACTCCAGCCCTGGTGACCTCCAGACCCATCTACGCAGAAGCCAGGTGGGTGTCCCCCACTCGGGACATGACTTATACTCTGCCTCCTCCCACCCACCCTATAAACTCATCCAGCTCTTGGGTCCTGACCTTGGTCACAAGCTGGAAACATTCTTGTCTTTCCCTCCGTGAAATACATCACCAGGTACTGCTGACTCAACCTTCCAGAGAAGCCCTCCCTTCATCCCCACTGTCAGCATCTCTGCTGTGGTCTCTGGTTTAACTGGAACAGTTTGTCCAAGGGTGAGAGAAGAACCTTCTCCATCCCTCTGACCTCCTCCCCAGGTCACTCTATGCCATTACTGCTTCTGTGTTCTTTATAGCGCTTCTTACCCTCTACAATGATCACTTTTTCTTGCTTATGTATTTCTCCCCATTGGAGTGCAATCTCTCGATCTGTTGGAAATAGTCTTGCCTCCAGATCCCCACACACCTATCTGCTCTCCACTTTCCTCTCTGACCTTTTCCTTCTTCCTCCTGGCCCCCTGCCCTTCTGCGCCTTCCTAAATACACCAAGCTGATTCCCACCTCAGCACCATCTGGAAGGTTCTTCTCCCAGATCAGCAGTTCTCAAACCTTTTGGTCTCATGACTCCACTATACTCTTAAAATTTGAGGACTCCAAAGAGTTTGCTTATGTTTGTGTGGGCTATATCCATAATTGCTTACCAAAAAAATTTTCAGACACTAGAATACACAGGCACAGATCCCATTAGCTGCCGGCATGATGGTGTCACCACATACCACAAGCATCTGAAAACGTCTGCAGACCACAAGAGTAGAAAAGGCAAATATGGCTCAGGATTATCCAAAGCCTTCCCTTGCAAGTCCCTCAACAGGGTCTTGGGGAGAACACTGGTACCTGCTATACCAGACCATGGCATCCCCTCTTGTTCACTCTATTAGGTCCCAGTGCTCATGTCACCTCCTCAGGAAGACTTCCCAGCGCCTATCTCTCCCCACCTCATCCCAGCCCATTGCTTCCCCGTTCTTCATAGCACCTGTTACCTCTGAACTGATCCACTTTCTTACCGATTTATTTCACCTCTTCTGTTCACCTCAGAGGCCAGCATGGTACCTGACACACAGTAGACAATAGCATTTTATTCAAATGAAAGAATTGCATTAAAGTCGTTCTTTTTACCTGTAACACATACTAAAATCCCTTGGGGGGATTTTAAAATTTCAGCATCCCAGTCAATTGCACCAGAATGTTGCGGGGTGAACCTGTCCACCCACATGTCAATGCTTTATAAAGTTCCTTGAGTGAGTCATGGGCAGCCAAGAAGAAAAAACACTGTTGCAGATTCTTAAATCCTCACTGGGCCTGAGATCCGTAAGATAGAAATGGTGAAAACTGTGTGTCTTGCCTGTCTCTGCTGGACCAGGCAGCTAGGCAAGGGGGCAGCTAGAGGAAGACCTTAGGCTGTCTGAGGGTGGACACCACCCTCATTTGTCCCGGACCTCAGATCAGGGAAATGATGAGCACCTTGCATATGTGGTGCTGGTTACTGTCACAAAGAAGTCTGGAGGACCTGCCACTCTGGGGACACTTCTGCGTACTGTCACATCCAATTCTGGTGCTTTCGCAGCTCTTAGGAAATGATGGTTTCAGTGGACAGAGAGAGGAGCGAGGGCTGTCCTCAGATTGCTCTGGGCAGAGGGGAGGCTCAGCCGTCAGGCTCACCTCTGAAGTGGAGCCAGAACGACACACCTACACTCCTACCTGAGCAGCGCCTCCCACACTGAGCTGTCACCAGAACCCTGCCTGCTTCAGGGGACCTCAGACCAGCGCTGGGAACTCTGCTCCCTGGAAAGGGCGGAGGCAGCCATCATCCCACCCAGAGCAGTTTTGGAGGTGAGGGCATCTAACAGAGCTGCTGGCTCCCAGCACCATGCCGGTTGCTTTCCACACATGGGTTTACCTCATGCCCGTGGTTCTCAGGTGGCGCAATGGCCTTCACTGCACAAGGGAAGAAACTGAGGCACAGAGACAGTAAGTCATTTTCCTAGAGTCCATAGCCCAAGACTGGCTACATGAACTTGAAGAAGTTACTTGACCATCCCCAGTCAGCACCCCTATCTATAAACAAGAGAACTAGTATCTCTTGCAGTGTTACGATGGGTATAAAAGCACTAGACACAAGCGTGAAGCAGAGAAACTGCTTCGCAAGTGGCAATTTTAATACCCTTATTGGCTCCCTAATCCTGCATTACACTCTCCTGCTTCTCAGAAGAAAATCACTTACATTTGTGTCACATGATTTAAAGTTATTTGATGTGTGTTAGCCCATTTCATTTTTGCAGAATCCTGTGAAGCCCAAACTTTTGCCCACAGGCCCCCTTTGCATTTGTTTTAATAAAGATGCTGGGTCTGGAGAGGTCCAAGTCACACGTGCAGGCCCCACAGGGCTGAGTGGCAGAGCTGGGTCAGGAGCCCAGATACTCTGACTCCACACCAGGACTTTCTCCACCACATAGCAGCCACAGAGCGCTGCTGCCTACCAGGCCCCAAGGGAAGTTACGCCCTGACTACTCTGGGAGGGAGGAAAGCGGGGGAAGCCCCGGGTGGGAGTGGATGCCGCTGGGAGGAGGAGCTGGCCCTTGATGTGGTGGCTGGGCCCAGTCAGGGCTGTCGCCACAGCCCCAGGGTTTGGCTGGGACAGTAACCACCACTTCCGCTGGTGTTGCAATGCAGGTGGCTCTGGGTCTGCCGCCCGTGCGGGGTTGGGAAGGGGAAGATGCCTGGCCTCTGGATCTTGCCATTTGGCTAGGGAGTCTTCTCCTGCTGTCTGTTTCACTTCTGTCTGCTGGCCCAGCTCCTAGGCACAGGTAGCTAGGGTCCCTCTGCCTAGCACACACCAGACAGAGGAGGAAAAGAGCCTCTGCCCCAAGTCCTCAGGAGGGAGAATAAAACCTGCAGTTAATTGAGAACCTGCGAGGTGCTGGGTCTTGGCCTTGTGCTTTGTAGTCCAGTGTCAGGAATTATTATCCTCACTTTACAGGTAGAAAGGTAAAGCCCAAGGCTCACCATCCCGGCCAAGGTGATAGAGCCAGAATTGTGCCAAAGCTCATCACCTTTCCAGGGCATTGCTGCTTTATGGGAGGCCACATCCCAGAAGCCAGACAGCTTTGCCAAAGACCCCCCCACACACACCGAACCATCCTCACTAAGGAGACCAGAGTCTATCCACCTTCCTCACACACAGTGGTTACAAAGTCCTCTGCACCATTTCTATCACTGAGTTCAGTTCCCAGATGGGCTCAGCTCCTCCCTGAGCTGGCAGGACGAAAAGACATGCATGAAAAAACATGAAGAGACAGAGAAGTACAAGTAGTGGACTGAGAATGTGTTATTTTGACTAGGAGAATAAGAAAAGACAGCACAGGCCCAATGCGATGGCATATGCCTATATCCCAGCACTCAGAGGATGAAACAGGAGGATGACAAATTCTGAGCCTACTGGGCATAGTGGCGCACGCCTGTAATCTCAGCATTCAGGAGGCTGAGGCGGGAGGATTGTCTTGAGTTCAAGGCCAGCCTGCGTTACACAGCAAGACCCTGTCTCAAAAAAACCAAACAAAACAAATTCTAACCCCAGCCTTGGCAACTCAGCAAAAGCCTGTCTCAGAAATAAAAAATAAAAAAGGGCTGGGGATATAGCTCAATGTGAAGGCCCCGGGTTCAATCTCCAGTCCCACCAAAAAACTACCATAAAATTGATGGTATCTGGGCCGGGCTTGGAAAAATAAGAAGGTGGGTCTCCTTTTCCATAACAAAGGACCATGTCTGGCTTTTGAGGCACAGGTGGAGGCTCTAGCAGAGACCCGGCCCCTCCATTGGAGCTGGCAACTTCCTCCAAACGGAGTGCACCAAACAGAAGACATTTTCTGGGAAATGATAAGCAGGATTCAGGAGCAGCTGATGACTATTATGCGGTTGGCATCGGTAGCACCTCTTCAGGGCCTGTGGAAATACTGTCACATAATAAGGATTGGCTGTGACCAGGAGATTGGGTAACAGGGGCTCTTTAGAAATAGGATGAAGCCAGATTCCTTATCAACAGGTCAATAACCTTTCTCATGCAGGCTCAGACTTGGACTGGGAGGAAACAGGCTCTGGCCACATCTTGCGGGAAGCTAGCTACATGCAGTAGGACCAGAGAGAAGCAGGACAAGATAGTACAGAATGAAAATCTGACCCCTTGTCCACAAGTTAAGACTTTCAAGAGCCACAGCAGAAAATTCAAAACCAAGCTCAAGGACGCTTGTAAGCATGGGCCCCATGCACATGCCTTGAAGCAGTCCTGAGTGCCAGCAAGGGTTGGGACTACATAGAGGCCAGCCACAGAAGCCTTCTGGACTAGCAGTCTGCTGATCAAAATTACAAGGACCCATGAGCATAAGCGAGGCATAGCTGGGAGCCACACTCCACTTCGCCTGGGCTGACAGTGTGCTCTGCAGAGGCACTGGGAGCCAGAGACCAGCTGTCACAGGTTCCAGGCCCACCTTGGCCAACCAGCTTCCTTCCCGAGGCTGGACCTTGGCTGACTGGGAAGAGGCAGGGCACGAAGTTTTATCTCTGTGTGGGGGGCGCTCTGAATGCTGGGAAAGGATGTTGCACTTGAACACCATCTGGGCAAGAGGCTTCTAGAGCCATCGTTCTTCTAATTTACAGACTGCCAACCAAGGGTAGGGGCCCTGGCAAGTACAAAGGGCGATGGCCCAGAAAAGAATCAAAGTAACAATAACGGGCCTGCCTGGCACTGTCTTCTAGGCCCCGCCCTGGGGTCCATGTGGCTGGGAAGCCTGACTTCTCTGTTTCAGCAGTGGGATCAAAACCAGCTTTCAGAGCAACATCAGCCAGGAGTCATTTTTAGCACAGACGTAACTTTCTAAGTTCCTTTTTTCCTACCCCTCATTTTTTTAGTTGCCTTTAAAGAGGCCGCAGAGATCTGAAAAACAAATCCAAGTTTAAAGAGACAAGTGCAAAAATGCAAACTGGGCAAGGGGACAGAGCCGCCAGCTGGACAAAATGTGCCTGGAAAACAGCATCCTCTGCTTGGCAGGTGCTGGGGATTTACGACTGAGTTTTGCAGACGTTTCATCACGTTACGAGCCAGCTCAGGAGACCCTCATAAAACTCTGCTTATATGAAAGAACAAACTAGCTGATAAAAGTCAGCTGCTGCTTATAAATGTGCTGTGGGGATTGCAATTGAGTAGTAGATTTATTAGTCTGGGCTCTCTCTGCAAATTAAGAGCTGTTCTGCACATCAGAACTGGGAGAAGAGCCGGAGCACAGAGTAGCTGCCCCTAGCTTCCAGGGTGGCAGATGGGCCATGCTGCCCTTGTCCTCCCGACTTGTTCTTCCAGACACCAGAGGGAATATTCTCACCCAGGGTCTCACATCCTCCGTTCTCACCTCCCACAGAAAGAATCAGCCACCCTCGCCTTCCCTGGCATGTCCCATGCATCTTTATGACAGCACTTCTCTCATGGCCTGCATATCTGCCTGCTCTCCTAAACCAAGAATTTCTTATTTACCTTTGCACGGCCAGTGATCAGTTCTGTCAATGCCTGGGCCCCAAAGGAAGCCTCAGAATGTGACTGTGGATGTGCAGGCATCAGTAATTACTGCCCTGCTCCTGACAGCGGGGCAGGGAGCGATGCTGAGGTGCTGTCGGCACCAAGGACTAAGTAGGTGCTGGGGAGCAGCAGAGAGAGAAGAGGTGGTGGTGGGGGTTATGAGCCAGTTTCTTCCCCAAAGAAAAGCAATGTCTGTGACTACTCTGCCGGCCACACCTCCATGCTGCCACCTTGGCTCAAGATTAAGGCTGTTTCTTCCTTCTTTCCTTCCTTCCTTCCTCCTTCCCCTCTCCCACTATCCTTTTCTCTCCTCCTTCCTCCCTTTCTTTCCTTTTCCCTTTTTATGGGGGGGGCCGGGTCTAGCTATGTAGCCCAGGCTGACCTCAAAACGGTGATCCTCCTGCTTCAGCCTCCGAGTGCTGGGATTAGTTATGCAGCACTGCCCCCAGTTTAAGGCTGTTTCTTAAAGCGTGACCCTGTCTCCGATGAAGGGTGAAGAACACAGCAGCCCGTTTCCTCATATACAGATCAGGAGCCCTGGAGCTGGGGCTGTAATACACTCTACCACATCCTAGTCTCAGAAAAATGACTTTTGCACTCTGTAGAAATCAGGCAGCAGCTTTCCAGGAATGATGGGGAAGAGGGACAGTGCCTGGGTGACCCTGTCATTCCTTGAACTGACTTTCTCTTCCCAGGCCCGGGCAGAAAGGGCAAAGTGTGAGTCTGGCAGGTAGTCCCAAGATTCATCCCAACCCCCTGGCTACAGGATCAGACGGGAGGGTAACTGTCAGGGTCACAGCCACCTGGAAGAGGCCTGGGCACTTCCGCCAAATCAAGCGCTGGAGAAACCTTATCGTTTCTCGGCCCAAGTGCGGGGCCAAGCACTCAGAAAACCTAACTAGGTGTCACTAATGCTCTGGCTTTCTGAAGTAGAAAGGGAACCGTGGTGTGGGGAAGAGACGCTTGCACCAAAACCAAGGCAACCGTGGTACAAATTCTGGCAGTCAGTGACACACCACGGTGGGCACTCGGAACATTCACTGCATCTGTGTCGCAGTTCCTCATCTGTCCCACAGAGGTCAGCATACTCATGTCAATACTTGGGAAGGGTTAAATTTTTTTTTTAAATAAAGGAAAATGAGGTATAAAAGGGCACAGCACAGAGCTATGTACTTAGTACACGACTGATAAATCTTAAGTGAATTTCAGCCTCTTGAATGTTTATAAATTTACCGAAGCTCTCAGGTGTCTTTTCTCACTCAAACCTTACAACTCTGTAGGGATAACACAGCTAAGAAACAGTAGAACCGAGGAAGCGACTCCCTCCATCTAGTTCATTCTAAACACCACCCTATGGTCACGGCCACGCCTCTGTCCATTGTCCTGGGAGAGATAGAAAATAAAATGACAAAACCCAGGAGACCCCTGATGCTCTAGGTGAGAGCACGTGCACGTTGGCTCTCCCAGCTTGACCTTCAGTCACCTTCACCCTCTTCCCACCTCATCAAGGCTTCCTAAATATGTACCACACATCATCATTAATTAGGATCAGAGTGAATTCTGGGACGAGTATGTGTGTTGAGTGCTCTTACGATGACTGAGCGCCCTGTCAATCATTCCTGTCAATCACACCTAGAGATTCCGGGAGAGGCACCCGGCTGAGGCCTACAGACTACAAATGCCGAAAGCCTGATTTCCTGGGGGCTGCTGTGTGCTTGGATGCGTGTGCAGTGCTTTTGCTTTTCTGTCACCCCAGTACCTTTTTATTGTCTGTGCCTTAACTTTTGTTGACTTGCCCTGAGCAGAACTTCCTGTATCTTTAATAAATGTACTTGTGTGCCACTTGCTACTGGCTGCACACTTGGCAATTCTTTCCTCGTCATACACAAGAGCCTGGACTACATCTGCTCCTCCCACAGCAGCAGGGACAATCATTCTTTCCATTACTCAGATGGGGAAATGGACCTCGAGAGGGGAAATCCTGTGCCTCAGGTCACACAGCTAGTCAGAGGTAGAGCTAGACTTGCCCGGGTTGAGGTGAAATGCAGTGTTGATTATCCACACATGCCCCTTCGCACTGCCCAGCCGGGTCCTCCCGTCAGGGCTTGGGCACACTGGAGTGGCACCTGGCTTCACTCATCCTAAACACACCCAGACATAACACAGTCACACAGAGCCTGGGCTCTCCTTGGGAGTCCAGGGCACTCACTGGCTTCCAACAATCCTACTGTCTGAAATAAAAATCTTCAGGCCCACTTCTAAATGTGGGTGAAGTAAAGGGAAATCAAAATTCTTCATTTCTTCCCAGCAGATTATGTCTTGCAGTGACAGGGGAGGGAGTTCTGACCCAAGTGTGGGCAACAGAAAAGAACTCTCAATCTGTAAGCCAGCTGCATACCTAAATGAGCAGCAGAGGAAGTATTCCCATGATGGTGATTCTCCGAGTTTGTAAATTTATTATAATTCCAGTAAAAATAACAAAAGAATTTGTTGTTGTTGAAGGTAACAGGGTTAGCTAAATGTAAAGTTCTGGAGGTGGGGAAGGTAATGAGCAGTACAGTGAGAGTTACTCAGACCAGATATTAAGACTTTATCTTAATGGGAACCATCCTAATGTTCCTCAGTAAGGGCTGGTGCAGGTAGCATAGTGCGGGGTGGGGAAAGCCCCTCCACCCACTTGAGATTGGGCAACACTCCAGGGCCAGGCTCTTGTCATTATTTTAAGAAAAACAAACAAACAAAATAACAAAGACCTAGGAAATCTCTAAAATCTCAGTTGAGCGCGCTTGTTTCCTGTGTAACGCTTGTTTCCTGTGTAACCACCAAGGCATGATGTTTTGTTGAACGTTAGATGTTCTCCCTGTTCCAGGTCTTACCCTCCCCTTAAAATTCTCTGGAAATAGCCTCTTATGCGGACTATATAGTAAATGCGCGGCTTGTTGGGCGGTCCTCTCTCCCGGCAGGGGCGGGGCTCCACCTGACCTCAGCTTTCTGCATCTTGACCTTTGTCTTCATTTCTTCAACCTCCACTGTCCTCCCTCTGGAATTTCAAGAGCTGCACTGGATGTGGAAAATCTCCAGGCCAGAACATGAGCATGTTATACCTCGAGGACTGACCTTCAGCAAGCTCTTCCCCAGGCTAACCTTACGAAACGTTCATAAATATGCACTGCATCTCATGCATGTGATTTAATCAGACTGAACTCTGGCACACACAAGCTTGTTCAAAGTCCCTGAGGTGACTCAGCACCCTGTCAATCAATCCTGCCAAACTTACCCACGTCCCCAGTGAGGTCCCTGGGCTGGGGTGCACATCTTTTAAATCCGATGCTTTTTATTTTTCTGTCATCCCAACACCACTTTTCTGTTCATACCACCCTTTTTGTCTCTGCTGTCAGGGACCTGCCCTGAACACTTCTTCCCGTAACTTCAATAAATGAAGCTACTTTTTCTTTTACCATTGGATGCACACAAGAGCCTGGACTGTTATGTCCACTACCCAGTATCAGGGCCAGTTCAATAAATTATGGTATGCCCACACAATGGCAAACTATGTAACTGTTTTTTAAAAATGTAACATGTTCTCAAGGGGCTATAATTTGTGTATCTTGCTGTGGGTGACTTTATCTGAATTCAACTGCCCCATGGGCTTGAACCACTGGAGTACACGCATGACTACCTGAAAATATGGGTGTTGCTGTAGCTGCAAAATTAAGCCAAATAGGTTAAGATGTTTTGTGTACTTTACACAAATCAGCCCCCTTATGTTTAAAAGAAATACACAAATATAAATTTCTTTTAATTCAATGAAAAAATTTGATCATTGTAACTGATACAGAGATATAGGACCTCCACACAATGCAAAGGAAATAGAGCACTCCCAACTTCTGGATGTCCCATATGCCACGTTCGTGTTGCCCAAAATCAAAGAATGAATTTTAAGGAACAACAGAGGTTAAGAGCAGGAAACATTTATAGGGGTGAAGAAAGCTTTGATCTAAGAGAGACAGAAGCGGGGCCCAGAAAACGGGCTACCCACAAGCCCACTTCTCAAGGTAAGCTTCACGGAGTAAAACCACACAAGGTGGGTATAATGTGGAACAAAACGAAGATTAAAGTATAGTCGCTCAGGTAATGCCGGTGCAATGGGAAGGAACAGGACTTTTCCGGGAGGGGATGGGCCGGGCCTGTTTGGAATCTCAGTTGTGTGGCGGCCCACCTTTTGTCTTGAGGTCTGGCCTCTAAGCACTGTGCCTGTACCCACCGTTGTAATGTAATCCTCATCTTCTGTGTTGGCTTCCTTAGCAAGGCCCAGCCCTGTCTGACTGCCTACAGTATTTTTAACTAACGTAGCTGACTATTATAACAATTTTTAATTGGTGTGAATAGTATTAATATTTTATTTGGGCAGTAATTATTCAAAGTCAAGCAACTAACTGGATTCAGCCCATTTATAGACTAATTTTATGAATGAAAAGACCAATACAGTTGATTAGCTCTGTCTGTCCACCAGTGGCACAAGTCTCTGACATACTATAGACAGCTAAGTTAGGTACAAGTACAGCAGTCACTCAGATGATGCAAACTCATCAGAACTGTGGCTGGAGGCGCATCTGAAGATTAAAGTCACGATGGCTACAGTTGCATACTTCTCTAAAGGATAAACAGAATCTGAGATTATTGGTATGACGCTTTGAGATTTCCCATTATCTCATTGGGGGTGGGCCGTCCTCTCCCTCCCACTAAGACTAAAACTAAGACTGAAAACAAGACTCAGACTATAGATTATCAAACAAGGTTAATGATGACACCCATATGCCATTGCTACTATTAGATATGACCTAAGCAACTATCCTTGCAATTTTATTGGTTAACTAAAATTTTGACCCATGTTGTACCCGCCTCATGATTTTGTTCTATAAAACTTCAAGGAGGCTGGGTATGGTGGCACACGTCTGCAATCCCAGCACTCCAGGAGGATCCTTGCAAGTTCAAAACCAGTGTGCTCAAGGCCAACCTGAACTGCATAGCAAGACCCTGTCTCAAAAAGACAAAAAAAAAAAAAATCAAGCTCATTGGCAACCCATTTGGGACCCCTCCTGTCTCTTGGGAGCTATTTCTATTCCCTGTTCCTATTCTCCAGTGAATTTTCCTACTCTTAGCCTCCGTTGCTCCTTAGAATTGTCAATGAGGAACATGAACTCAGTGTATCTGACATCAGAATTTCCCCTATCTCGACTGGATAGTTGTGTGTACAGGAATATGCTAAGGAAACTCTTTAGGTGTTCATACAGCTCAAATTCCAAGATATAAGAAATGGAAAAAACAGCATTAGCCAGCAGGCGTGCTGCACACCAGTAATCTTGGCACTTAGAAGACCAATGCAGGGGGATCAAGAGTTAAGAGCCCAGGGCTGGGGATATAGCTCAGTGGAACAAGCGCAGGGTCCTGAGTTCAATCCCTGGTACCGCAAAAAAAAAAAAAAAAAAAAAAAGAGTTAAGAGCCCAGCCTGGGCTATACAGCAAAACCTTTTCGCAAAAAACAAGAAACCCAAACAAAAGACCCCAGGCATAAAACTGGGTAGATATCATGCTGCTATCTGTATAAAAAGTAAGGAGAAAACACAAAAACCCATCTGTCTGTTATGTGTTGCTATGGAAAAATAACCCCCCAAACTTAGTGATTAAATATCACCTTGGTGGCTGTGGGTCAGGAATCAGGGCACAGCTGAGCGAGCTGTCTTTGGCTCAGTCCTCTCGAGTTCAGTTGAGCTATTGGCTGGGGTTAGACTTGCAGGGGGAGAGGATCTGCTTCCAAGTTCTCTTCCAGGTTGTTGTGGCATCCAGCTTGTTCTGTACTTGCTCACAGGGTTGCAGCTGCGCACAGAGTCCCAGCTGATGTCCCCAAGGGCATATGGCCCAAGAGTGAAAGACAATACCCACATTCACACCACGGTCTTGTTTTGATCATCTATTTTCAGAAGCAACATCTCAGCTTTTTGCAGTCTTTTGTCATTAGACAAGCTGGCCCAAAGGGAGGGTGCCCCAGGGCACGGAGGGCAGAGATGGCTCCAGCGCTCTCTGGGAGGTTGCTACCACCACAGCAGGCACTGAAATGTTCAGCACCAGCTGCCTGCAGGGAAGGGACCTGGCTCTAGGGGAGAACTTTTCACTCAATATGCTTTAGTACTTTAAGATTTTATACAGTGCTTACACTGTTTTATTAAAAAAACAAAAATTTAAAAATTTAAAAGAACAATTAAAAGGATGCCATTTAGTAGCAGAAGAGCTAAGCGTAAAGAAATAAAAATAATTATTCTTCAATAGTTATTGGTAGGCACCAGAAGCATATTCATTTCTAGTCATCACTTCTTCCAGTGATGGGAGCTTAAAAAGCTTTACTATGCGCCCACAGGTCACATGCACAGTGGTCCTTCAGAGTGTCACTAGGGATACGCTCCTGTGGGGCCACCCTCATATATGTAGCCCTTCACTGACTGAAATGGTATGTAGCATACAACCTCACCCATGCACATGTACACAAGCAACTGCCACTACAGCAAAATACAGAATCTTTTCTTTTTTCTTTTTAAATACAGAATCTTGAACCAGGTTCAGAGCCCTTCATAGTGCGGCTCCAGATCGCCCCTACTGAGCCATTTCCTTCCCTCCTTCTGTGAACGCGACTTACCTGCTGTACCGGAAAACCAAGCATCAGTTCTAGGAAATAAAGCAACAAGCACAGGCCTTGCAGAGCACACTTTCAATGAGCGTTAGCATCCGTTCTTCTTCTCCTTTGAGACAAGGTCTCACTGTGTAGTACAGGCTGGCCTTCTGGCACTGAGTTCACTGTGGAGTCTAGGCTGGGCTCAAATTTGTGGCGATCCTCCTGCCTCACCTTCCTGAGTGCTGGGATTACAGGCATGTGCCACCACGCCCGGTAATATCCACTCTGAATCAAATGCTGCCCTTGCTCACACTATGCCTTGTGCATGGAATACCATGAATCCCCTTTCTAGCTCCAAGTAAGATTCCCGTAAGGCTAACTCAGATGGACTTGTTACCATGAAACGATCCCCAGCAGTTCGCTGCCACCTCTGTTCTCCTACAGCCCTCCATATAACTGTAACCCTTCACTGCTGTATTACAATTTAACTCTACAGCTCAAAGGCTGCCCTTGGACTATCCTCACCAACACGTCCTATGGCTTCCGAGGATGCAAAATCCTGGCCTGCTCGCCAACCAACAGAACAAGATACCAGTGATTCACATCCACGTTAAAATTTGAGAGACTGTTTGAAATGTTTTCCTGATTGAACTGTAAGCTTTCTCAGGGTTTTCTTTGATCTCTCTTCCCAGAGCCCATCGTAAGACTCAATACTCAAATCTCTTCTGAGCTAAGTTTTATTTATATAACAATTATGCACATGATAGATTTTTCATAAAATTCTTGGAAGAACATACACTATATTATTAATAATTGTTATGTATTAAGTGGACAATAGTACATTTCTGTGTATTTCATTTTTTCACAGAGTATATGATCTTTGTAGACGGAATATGAAGATTTGGAAAACTACACCTAAAATGTAAGATAGACTGTAAGATATAAGCACAGACAAATATGTATTACATGATAAAGATAACAGTTACAATTGTATTGAGGTATAAGAACAGGTGTGAAGATGAATTTGCTACATTTGAGGTTTTCAAAGACAATCTAATGAGCCAGGCGTGGTGGTGCACACCTGTAACCCCAGCATTTGGGAGGCTGGGGCAGGAGGATCATTGTGAGTTCCAGACCAGCCTGGGCTACAAAGTGAGCTCAAGGCCAGCCGGAATTGCACAGTGAGACCCTGCCTCAAAAAAAAAGACAATCTAACGGTATGTATCAATACCATTTGTTTTTCACTAAAACTGTGAATGGACAATGAAAGGACACATTTGTGTTTTTGGGTTTTTTTTTTTTTTTTTTTTTTTTTGGTACCGGGAAATGAACTCAGGACCTTGTGCTTACTAGCCAGGCACCTGTGCTGCTGAGCTACATCCCCAGCAATGAAAGGACACATTAAAATATCTTTGATAGAATTTGCATTATACTTTTCTACCTTTTAAATCTTTCCTACAATTTCTAAAAAAAGCGTAAGGAAAAAGTCATTTCACTTTCAAAAATGCTATTCCCCTTATCACAGCACTTTCCCTCAGTGACCCAGACCTCTGCAAGTGGCTGGGCAACGGGAAGTCCACAAGGACAGCGCCGGGCAGAGCTGACCGCAGCCTCCCCAAGGCGCGGCTCTGGGCTGTGCAGTTACTCCAAGCTCAAGAGAACGAAGCCTGCACGGCGCCCGCTGTCGCCAAACCGCGTCATTTGGGGAGTCTCACTTTCTAGTTACTTCCTCTAAGGAGTCTCACTTTCTAGTTACTTCCTCACAGATGGCGACACCAGCAAGGAAACGTTCTCAGACAAAGCTTTCAGCCGAGTCATGCTGCATCAGCTCCCTCTGGTGGCAGGCTGAGGACATGGAACGTGGCTTGATAAGGAGCTTCTGCAATGGGTCAAGTATTTTAAATTTTGAAATGTTTTCCATCAATATCACTTTCCTCCCCATTTTTTTTGAGACCCGGTCTCACTACGTAGTCCAGTCTGGCCTTGAACTTGCTACTGAGGCCTAGGCTGGCCTCAAGTTTGCAATCTTCCTGCCACAGCCTCCCAAACTGGGATCACAGTCCTGTACTCCCACACCTGGCTTTCTTCCTTTTCTTATTTCTTAGTTTATTGTTTGGTGCTGGGGATTGAACGCAGGCCCATACCGAACATGAGCTCTGCCACTGCATTATACCCCCAGCCTCACTTTTATTCACGTAAACCATCAAAGCCACCTTGTCCTCCATCGAGGCGTCAGGGACTGACTTGGGCGCCGACAATGCGGGAGCAGCTGCAGCCCTTTATCTCTTCTGCTTCCCCCACTTCAGGCCTCGAGACACGGACACTGCACTGCCAGCGCCGCCTGTACGTCCTCTCTGCCTCCCTGAGCCTCGGGAGAGGGTAAGCAGTGACCCAAGGACCCTTGGCCATGCCCTGGCATGCAGGAGCCCCCAGATGCACCACCAATCCCCCCAAGACCCAGTCCTCACGTTCTAGGCATTGACATGTCCAGTGTGACAGGGTGCTGTGCTGCTGTTCCTTTAGAAATACCAGAGGGCAGCGATGTCAGTCTTCAGCAGTGAGCCTCTGTCTCCGACAAACACACAGCTTCTTTACTCCTCCAGGAAGAAAGATACACTCAACAGGATATCTGGAACAGGAAAAGGGAAAAACTTGTATATCACCACTTCAGAGAACATGAAACATCAGATTTATACAGATACTGAGATACAGCAAAGGCATCTCTCTAAAGCCCCTCAGAACAGCCAAGAGTAGTGGTGCACACCTGTAATCCCAGCACTTGGGAGGCTGAGGCAGGAGGATCACTGTGAGTTTGAAACCAGCCTCAAGGCCAGCCCAAACTACAGTGAAACCCTGGCTCAAAAAAAAAGAAAGCCCTCCCAAGAGATGAGCCACCATGAAAGAAGAGACATAAAGGATATTAAAAAATAGTACCCTGCACAAGGTCTTGGCGTTCATCCTCTGAAATTCGGTTCCAGGCTGTGGTAAGTGCTTGAATGCCTTCCAAGTCTCCCCACTGGATGGAGGAGAGGAGGTACTTTCTCTTCAGGTACCTTCCCTGGAGTTAAGGACACATTTTCACAAAGGAAATGAAGGGCTGAGAGGCATAGCTCAATACTAGAATGCTTGGCTAACACATGTATGAGGCCCTTGATTCAAGTCACATATTGAAAGGAGAAAAAAAAGAAACAATGAACAAGAGAAAAAGAAAAGAAGAAAGGAAGAAAAAAAAATGAAGTATGTGGAAGGAACAAAGCACCCTGACCAGAACTACAGAGCTATAAAGTACAAGTTACATTTTACTGGATGGGCAGAATTCATAAATATTTCCCAAGCAACTCTTTCATATTAACACAGCTTGATGCTACTAGGAGAGACAAACACTATCCCTGAAGTCTGGAATCTCACCCCAGTGACAACAAAATCAAAACTGAACTGCAAAGCAGCACAAAACATAAACTCAGTGCAAGTTCAAAGGACGGATACCTCTGCTTTAGAGGCCAGCAGGCACACTCCAGCTCTGAGGAAAGAGAAGCAGAGGCAAAAGAACGGGGAAACACGAAGTGGATTAGGGGTAAAGTGAGTCTTCTGGTGTGGCTGATATGCACACAGTATGTGGCTGAAAAGGCAGCTGAGAAAATGTGTGGATCCAGAACACAGAGAAAACAGAACTAAGGTAGGGATTCTGAACCTTACCCTAATAGCAACAGAAGCCATTGACAATTCCTGTACAAGCAGCCTGAAACAGAACTAGACTTCTGGAAGACAAAGAGACTGTGCTCATTACCTAGAAATAACTTAGAGAGGAAAAAAACTAGAGACAGAGGAACTTCTCAACAGCTACATGTGATTAAGAGTTTAAGTTGGAAGCTAAGGAACAGGCAGAGGGCAGAGAGAAAACATAGTTATGCATCACTTAAAAGATGAAAACATGTTCTGAGAAATACGTCAAAACTGATTTTGTCCAGTGTGAGCATCATAAAGTCTACTCACACAGCTCAGTCAGCTATGATCACTAGGTGAGGTCCTCCTGTCTGTTGGGACCAGTGTGGTATGTGTTATTCATTTCATTTGTGGTACATGGCTGGAAACCACCATTAGGGAAGGAGAATCACAGGGCTCCCCAAGTCCTGAACAAGCCGTCTACACACAAGTACTCAGCAACGCCCACTGCAGCTCACTGCTACTCCTGGTGTCACATCACCACCACAGTGGCAGTTATGGCAACAAAAAAAAGTGTGCGTGTGCGTGTGTACACATTTCCACACCAAATAACAAGAGCATTGATCCTACAACTAAATGAAAAAGGGGTTGAATTTGAGAGCTACCCTGAGTTCAACTGACATTCAAGATCAGAAGCAAACATGATGAAGCTGGAGAAGAGCTGTGGGTATCAGGCAAGAATACAGAGGGAAAGGCTGGAATTTTAATTAACTGGTCTTTCTGCGTTCGCCCTCGCCTGCCATCACCCTGAGACTGTGCTTAGAACATAGGTACTGAGATACTGTTAAAAACACAGGTCTTTTCATGTTACTCCTCTATTCAAAACCTTCTCATAGCATTTATCTCAAAGTTAAGAGCCAAGGTCTCTCCTCAGAGACCTTGAAGGCCTTATACCCACTAATTTCATCTCCTCCTGGGCTCCCCTTGTGCCAAGCTCTCAGCACACAGAAACCAGCCCTGACCACCCTAGCTCACAGCCCACCCTCATACCTCATTCTTTGCATTCTTTTTCTCCATAGTTTTTTTTTTTTTTTTTGGCTTTTTTGAGATAGGGTCTCACTATGCAGTGCAGGTTGGCCTTGAACTTGGTTACACTTAGCCCAGACTGGCCTGGAACTCACGGCAATCTTCCTACCTCAGCCTCTTGAATGCTGGGATTATAAACGTGTGCTACCACACACAGCCTCCATAGCATTTATCACCATCTGACACTCCACATATTTTCCTTTTTCCGTTTTGAGATAAGAGTCTGTTGCCCAGGAAGGCCTCAAGCTTGACATTATCCTGCCTCAGCCTCCCATGTAGCTGGGATTATAAGCATATACTACCAGGCCCAGCTATGTATGTATGTATGTATCTATCTATCCATCCATCAATCCATCCATTATCCATCCATCCACCCACCAACCCATCCATCCATCCATCTTTCTTCTTTCCTTTTGGTTTTGTCTTGTTTTTACAGATGGGGTCTCACTATTTAGCCCAAGCTGGCTTCAAAGTCATAGCAATTGAGCCTCTTGCCTCAGCCTCCAGAGTGCTAGGCATACAGGCATGTGCCACCACATCCAGCATATACTTCTTTTTTTAATGCCTGTCTCCTAGAACCTACAGAAGTGCTTGCCAGGCAGTACCTACTCAGTAAGTTATTTGAAGAATGATTATAAAAAAGAATACAGGAGGAATCCAGATTCAGGAACTAAAGAAAACAGTCCAAGCTACACAGTTCTTTCATCTTGTGAAAACTGAAATGAGAAAGACTTCTTGGAACAGCACCTGATACTCTCTCAAATGGACGCAAAGGATATGAGCTTCGGTAGTGTCTCTCGATGTCTTGCAACCATTCCAACATGTCTGCCACAGAAGGGCTCACCGCTGAGGGCTGAAGGACAGCATCGATGCCAACTGCATCTGCGTGCTGCTCATAGGTCTGAAACACGCGTTCCACATGGCTGCTGACGGTGTCCCGCACCTTTAGAAGGGTGTCTCTGTGGGAAAGAGTCCGACATCAGACAATCCCATGAGAAAGGTAGAAGGTGAGGTTTCTCAAGCCTGGCGTCACTGACGTTTTGGACTGGGTGATCCTGGGCTGTGGCAGGATCCTCAGTAGAGTACCTGGTCTACCGAAATGACAGGAGGAAATCATGCTCTGACCCTCTTTCTCTCTCTTTTTTGGTCTTTTAAAGACAAAATTTCACTATGAACTTCAAGCTGACCTTGAATTCACTTTACAGCTCAGGCTGGCCTGTACCTTGAAGCGACCCTCCTGTCTCAGCCTCCCAGGTACTGGCAGGCCTATGCCACCATGCCTGGCTCCTACCTTCTCTAAATCATGACAGCAGTCTCTAGACATTGCCAAATGTCCCTTACAAAAATTCATCTCCAACTGAGACCCCCAATCTAAGGAATGTGGTAACAATACCTTGGAGATATGAGTGGCTCAAGAATCAAAAACTGACTGACAGATGGAGAAGCTGAAGAAGTTATAGGGTTCTCAAACCCATGGGATAAGCCCAGTCACCAAAGAAAGAAAAGACCAAGAGGCCTTTCTGGGACCGTCACCAAACTGTAAGGAGAGCAAATAGTCCCAGGTCATGTACAAGGAAAAGGAGTAAGTAAGAGGCAACTGAAGCAACAAACTAACACTATCTACATGTTCCCCCGTCCTTTCTTGTTTTTTTTTTAAACAGGGTCTCACTATGTAGTCCAGACTAATCTTGAACTCACAAAGACCCTCCTGCCTCAGTCTCCTGAGTACTAGGATTCCAGGTGTGTGTCACCATGCTCAGCCTCCTTTCTTGGTAAATTCATGAATGGCAAAATGTGATCTCGGGATAGACAGAGTACTGTGGACGTTAGGATAGTTATATAGTCTCCCTAGTATATAAGAGTAGTTTGTAGAGGGCTGGGGATTTAGCTCAGTGGCACAGTGCCTGCCTGGCAGGGGTGAGGTTGTGAGTTCAACTGCCGCTCCAAAAAGAAAAACAGTTTGTAGGAGCCGAGGATGTAGCTCAGCAGCACAGTGCCTGCCTGGCAAGCACAAGGCCCTGAGTTTGATTTCCAGTACCAAGAAAAAAGAAAAAGTGTGTTTCACTGCACATCCAAAGCAATGGCTAGAATACAGACTAGCATGTAGAACAACAAATATTGTTAAGTGAGTCAACAGATGAATGCAAAGAGTTATTATAAAGATTAAACACCATAATCCATACAAAGTGCTCAGAATAGTGCTCAGTTCTTTATGAAACAAATATTGCTTCACTGGTGATTCCAATGGATCCAGCATCAAGACAAAAGCTAAAGCTTTTCAAAGGGCGAGGGATCATCTAGCCTGGAATGCTGGCTTTCAAAAATGTTTGGCCATGAATCACAATGAAAAACCAGACAAAATAACCCAATACCCACATACAAACATGTAATCAACTGATATAAAAGTTTACAGAACAATACCTGACCCTCTGAAAGACTGTTTTTCATATTGTGAGTTATTTGCACACAAATTTTTAAAATACAATAAAGCTGGGTATGGTGGTGCACACATGTAATCGCAGCACTTGGAAGGCTGAGGCAGGAGGATCACTACAAGTTTCAACCAGCCTGGGCTTTAAGAGTGAACTCAAGGCCAGCCTGAATTACACACAAAGACCTTGTTTCAAAAAACAACTGTCTTGGTTACTTTTCTCTCACTGCTGTGACAAAATACCCAACCCCCAAAATGAAGGAAGGAAAGGTTTATTTAGCTTAGTTTGTGGAGGTTTCAGTCCATATTTGGTTGGCTCAGAGGCAGAGTGGCACATGGCAGAGGGCAAATGTTCACAGCAGCAGAGTACAGCAAAAACCACAAGAGCAAAAGGGAGGAACGGCTGCAAGCAGTGTCTTTCTATCTCCCTTACATTGTAAACAGCCTACCCCCACCCAGGGGGCAGGCAGCACTCCCATAATCTCCAGGCCCTCCTCTCCCACAGGCTCAGGATGTGTGCAAAGTAAACACCCTGGCTTCCTGCTGAGTCGCTCAGCCAAACCTTTAGACTCCCTGAGTTGACACAATGTATACCATAACAACCCAAAAAAATAGAAGACAAAATATCAGTCAAGTTTTGTGGAATATTTCAGTTATATATTACTATAGCTACAATTTTTCATCCCACTAAGATAAACCCTGTATCCGTTAGTAGTCATGTTCTCATTCTCCTCTGCTGCTCGGCCCCAGACGGCCAGTTATCTACTTTTTTATCTCTCTGGATTTGTTCTGTACATTTCACAGAAGTGCAGTTATACAACCTGTTGGGGTTTTTTGTGTGCCGTCTCTTACTTTGCGTGTTTTCAAGGTTCATCCACGTTGTAGCATATGTTAGTACTTAATTTGTTTTTATGGCTAAGTGATATTCCTCTGTATGGCTCCTAACACACTGTTTATCCGTGAATCTGCTGGACACTGGATTTATTCCACCTGTTGGGCATTATGAGTAACACTGACTCCCATGGAAATCTTAAACAGCTACTGCTGCTGAGGAAGCCATTAATACAGAGCAACCACATCCATAGCTAAGAGCTCTTGTGGGTTTCTGTTCTAGAAGCAAGACATGGATCTACGGACCACATGTTCCTAGACATGGCTTATACATCCCTTCCTGAGCTCGTTTCATCTCTTACTGGCCCCTGCTTCAGCGCGCCCGCCTCCATGCAACACTATTCACACCCACCTCCGGACCCAGTTTACGTGGGGCCACCCAGGAACCGGACCTACTTCCTCTCAGAGGCTTCCTCCCTGCTCAGATGGCATTCGTCACTCTCTCGCCACACACCACAGCGTAATTTAAATGACTGTCTCCTACTCCACTAAGAACGGGAACTAAGTCTGACTCATCTCTGTATTCGCAGCACCTTCTGCCTGGCATTCCACAGATGTTTAATGAATGTTGCTTGTTACAAATGTATGGAAGAACAGAATGGTTTCCTGTGGATCCAGGGCAACAGGCATTGCACCTGGAACTTTCTTTGGTTCTGGGTCAAGGAGAGGCCAAACATGCCTTGTCTCTTCTCCGGCCTCAATAATCTATCAGATAAGAGAAAGGGTCTAATGGACAAAAGTCAGAGTTTGGAAAACACGCTGTCCACGAGCAGAACACCCATGCTGAGGAGGACGAAGCGGTGGTTACCAGCTCTGGCTTTGGTGTCTGGTACACTTGGGTTAGAATCTCAGCTACACTATTTAGTAGCCCTGTGACCAGAGGCGATCTGCTTAAATCTGTTTGCTTACTTGCAAAGGTAGAACAAAGTGAGATCAAATTGCAGGTGTCAATTAGGAGACGCTGGGCATGGTGGCGCACCCTTGTGTTCCAGCAGTTGGGGAGGCTGAGGCAGGAGGTGCGCTGTCAGTTCGAGGCTAGCCCGGGTTACAAAGTAAATTCAAAGCCAGCCTGAACTGAGACCCTGTCTCAAAAAGAAAAGACTTTATGAGGAAGTATACGTAAAACTCTTAGTTCTGGTCCCCATTGGCTTAAAATTTCACTGCCTTTGACAAAGCAAACAACAGAGGAGAGCGAACAAGCCTCTTCTGTGACTTCTGCTAAGGCCAGCATGGCCATGCCCAGGCTCTGGCAAGGGGAATACGACCAGAAAAATGCCTTTTGACAGAACCCCCACTGCAACAGAGAGAAGGAAGGAAAAGCTGAGACACTTCTAAGTGCACGGACTCCAAGAGAAAACTACCTCTCTGGCCCACGCTAACCACTTATAAAGCGGCCAGGTCTAAGACCACTCAGTCGGGAAAGAGCGCCATGGAGACTCACAGCCTCTCCCCCAGCTTGTCCAGGACCGTGTCGCCAGCCTCCAGCTGCCTGCGTCTCAGCCGCTCCCGTAGGTCCGGGAAGGCCCGAAGCGCCGGCACGTCCTCAAATCGCAGGTTCTGTGTGGCCTGCAGCTGCTCTGCCAGGTTGCCGAGGGAGGCCAGGAGGGGCTGGCAGTCCTGCAGAGTGCTCTGCCACAGGCCCTGCTGCTCCTCCACCGCCAGAAAGCACTTCTTCAGGGCCTGCTGCACAGCGAGCAAAGCGTGGTCCTGAGTCATCCTCTGCTGGAAAAACAATAAACACAGGGCCAGGGTGGCAGTCTGGGCAAGGGTGGGACTCATTTCCGACCTCGCGGGAGGTCTAGCGTTTGGCCTCCAAGTCCCGCGAGACAGGAGCTCCTACTTGAGGCGCTATCTTACCTTCAGCAGCGGCGCTCTGAATGAGGACCTCTGCTTCTCAGCCCAGGATAAGCGTCCTGGCTATGGCTCCGAGCAGGCGCCTTCGGTTAGGTAAGGAAGCTCTCTGCTTCACCCTGGGGTTTCCCGAGCCCAAGGCCTGTCTCCCCTCAGGTCAGCGCTTTTGGAACCATCATCTTGTATCCCTTCTTTGAGGCGGCCAGGAACCTTGCTCTACACCAGCCTTATAATTTAAAGCCAGATAAATCCAGCACTTCAGTACCCACGGGGATTACCACCACGTCTCACGCTCAGTCCGCGCACGCTCAAAAGCGACTAGCCCCC